>JANRGW010037681.1:0-28662 GCA_024733675.1 Psilopsiagon aymara
GAGGTCTGGATCACCGGGCCAGTCCCAGGGTTTCAAGGAGAGGATGGCCAGAGAGAGGAACAGGGACCTCTTTCATCCCTGCGCAGTCCCCATGATTCTCTGGCACATTTCACCTGCTTGAAACTAGCACCCAATGACCCGATGACATCAGGTCCAAGTAGTAGCGGCCTGATGGATTCTGGCATTGTTCATCTGTCTTCCTTGAAAGAGAGCAGACAGCACCCATGCAGCCTGTCAGAGCACTGGGGAGGAGACAGCACTTTCTACTGAGGAAAGCTGAAAAAACATCAAGAATGCTAAACTTCATCTGTTTTTCACCCCAGTTTCATCCCCTCCTGCATTCACGACTGCCAAAGCACAGAAAGCTCTTCCGTACGCCAGCTGTGCTTTTCCCTGCGTTCTTCAGCTAAAGAAGATGGCTTTTTCAGTTAGAGATAAGGGACATGGAGGCAATAGCTCAATGTTGGGCCACAAAGGCAGGACAGACAGGCCACTCCTTTAGGCCAGGCTTGTGGCAGAGGCCTGCTATAAGGGATCAAGGTGCAGAAAGGGCCATACTGGGATAAGCAGCCAGAGCGGATTGTGTATCATCTCTGACTGTGTGTGACCCTTGGAATAACCGTGAATCCCCACATCAAGTTACCTTGGAGCTGCTTTTCTTCACATCCAAACCTGTGAGTGGAGAAGGGAGAAGCCTCAGTCTGTTTCTATGGGATGGTCCTAAGCCAAAAGCAGCAAGGAAGAAGTGTCAGCTTCATGGTTTGTAAGACATTTAGCTTAACCACAGTACAGAAGAGGTGTATAAAGACTTTTTTTCAAGCCTGTTGGTGCTGGGAGTCACAGGCAGGACTTCCATACCTTGCAAGAATCACGATCAGACTTGGCTGGTTTAAACCACATTTGAATGACATTTGGTGGGGGAACGAGTTGTGAAATGAAGAAGGGGGAAGGAAGCGAGACACAAGTTAGCACATCTTATATTGCATATACAAGGTATGTATTGTTCCCCTTGTCCCCTTTTTGAAGATACTTTAAAAAGAGACAATAAAATACATTCAAAACTGAATATAGCCTAAGGAAGCACCTGGTGGTGGTGGGTAGTGCCATTCCAGCAGCCTTTCACCTGAGGAAGCAATAGTGATCAGAACTGGGCTCTCACTGGGCCTTCAGGGCATCAAAGAGGAGCAGGTCACCTGCCCAAGTGTGTGTATGTAAAAGTGACAATAACAAAGGGAAAACCTCACCCTGGCCTTCTTGCTCTTGGGTATAACCCAACAGATTTCACCTGCAACAAACAGTGGCTGGTAGCAATCTCCCTCTCTTGTGCCACCTACACTCCTGAAAAGCATTCCCCTGTGCTAAAACCTGAAGGTTGCCTTGTACTTAGTACAGTATTATCAGAAGAAGTAAAAATTTTATGAGCTATTAAATATCATTAGACATCATAGGTCCGTACATCACTTTGAAACATCTATTGTCTTAATCAAAATTGTAACAGTTAAGTTTCAGATCTTGTGCATTCCTGTTCTACATTACTTCAGAACCAGATAACTATCATAAAAAATTAACAGCAGTGAACCCTGTCTCAGGTGTTTTTATTCAGAAGGCGTGGTAAGCACAGTAATAGATTAAGCATGCACAGCTTTGACAGAATGCAGCCTAGAGAACCAAAACCCCGCCTATAGCCAACAAAGTTGCATCTGAAGAAACCCTATTCATTACATACAGCTTGAATTTTTAAGTTGATATTGCATCAATCACTTTGTCAAACTCTTAAGCCAAAAGGAATACAATGTGCATTAATCAGGTAGAATGTGGGATTTTGACTGTGGTAGTTGTTTTAAAGGCACTCAATTAAAAAAAACTAGAACAAACCCCAAAATAACCACCAAAACCAAACTGCAGCCAAACAAAACAAGACCAAGATACCCGAATTCCGATCTGCTTCAGCTTTACAACTCGTGAAACATGAAAGTGCTCCTACTTAACAGCACTGGATGGGATCACGATCTGCTCGTGGTATCTGCAGCTTGGATCTGAGGGTATGAGAAAGCTTGGAAATCAAGTAATTATAGGTAACTATGATAATGTTCTTGCCACAGGGAAGTTACATTTGTGCTCCCATAACCCTTCCAAGTGAAAAGCCTGTAACTGTCCTGAAACACTTCACTCTGTCCCCACTTGAGAATAAGATAGGAAATTTATGACTTTGGTCCTGAGTTTCTTTTAACCTTAAGCTCTGTTCTTCTATCCATTCAAGTCACATGACACTTAAGATCAAAACACTCATATTGAGGAGCCAGCCCCTTCCAAAGGACTGGAAAGTAGTATGGAAATAACCCCAACGTTCTCCTTTATTCTGGTTTAATTTCAGATACCAGTTGTGTTCATGCTTCCATCACTGAAAATGACTTTTGCATTAGAGGTATACTGGAGCATAAAATGAAGCCCATAAATGTACCCCCAACCTCACAAGGAAACAAAGCAACCTTAATGCTTATTTACTGTGTATGTGTGAATGCTTTGCAATATAAAGGTGTTTTAAGAAAGTATTAGAGATATATTTTGAGAACCTCTTGCCTCTTCTCCTAGAGTGCGAACAAGGCATCATTTTCTGACTTGTGACTTTTGACTTATTAGTAAAACTAATGAAGTAATTTAAGTTAATCAAAACCAGTAGCAGCCCATGCCGGGATGGTTCTGCTATGTCCCTAACTTCTGAAAAATACATTAATAGGGAACAACTAGATTTTTCTGTAAAGATTAAAATTCAGGTGGTATACTGAAGACAGTACATGAAGACACAATGCCACCTTTCCTATAACCACGAAAAGGTCCTTGCATGAATAGCCTGAATGGTGATTTTTTGGTAAAGCTTTCTCAAACTAGTCCCAGCTTAGAAGGAACACACCGATCACACAAATGTTAGCACACAGCGCAAGGTGAAATATAGTTGTTCTTCAAACCACTTACAGGACTTCACTCTATAAAAGATGAGCCAGTCTGCTGAGGTTTCCCAAGTGGCTATCACTCTTTTCCATGGGACACAAGGCAGCATATGGATTTTTCATATCATAGGTATTGATGAAGCAAGGATGTCTGTTTCTAAGAAATGCCATCAGAGGCCTATACAGAAAGAAAACCCCACATCTTGCAATTAAATATGCCCTTAAAAAAACTTAAACACAATAATGCAAAGAAACCAATTTTGCTCTGCTGCTTAATTAGGTCTCCTGCCTGTAGCAGGCCATCACATTATGTTGACCTATGCAATTCTTTACGGAAGAGTCACCTCCAAAGAGGCCGAAAGCCATTTCCATCAACTGTATCGATGCTGACACTGGAATGGCAATACGTCTAACAAGGAGAAGGAAGGGAGATTTGATTTTTTTCTTGTGAATAAGCTTACATTTGTGTTTTACAAAACTTAAATATCTAGTTTACAAATTACGAAAAAAAGAAAAAAAAAGAAAAAAAAAGTTTCTCCATTCTTTTTCTCCTAATTCAATATTTGAGGCGACATCAAGGATTACAGCACTTATAACATGTTTTATTCAATTCACATAGAAAAGCATGCAGTATTAATGTAAAATGGTACAGTATTAATGTAAAATGTTCAGTGCACATTAGGTAAACAAGTCATTAGCATACAAACCCATTTTTATGGTCTATACAGGCATACTGAGCACATTTAGAATAACAGCACTTTTTGGGAGCTAAATTAAAAATTGTGCTTAACTTCAAAAGATACAAGCTGTGTTTGCAGTGTTCATGAAGAGATGTTTTTTAACTGAAGTACTGTAACCCTGAAAAGAAAGGCTGCTACCTTACACCCACATAAAACAAAGAGTTTCAGTACAGGACAATGCTACGAAACAGTCCAAGCAGCAACATTTCCTCTGGGAGGTGAGTTTTGTGGCAAAAGTGACATTGTTTTATAGCAATTCCATGAATCCATAGGATATATAGCCAGTAGCTGCCTTACATGCACAAGACAATCTTTAGGAATGGGAAACGTAACCTTTAAAACAAATTATTACAGAAATGATCTGACAAGATCACTTGCAACTGTCCTGCTCAAGGGAGCCATTAGCTGTGTCCACAATTGGAAGATGATGTAACGTGAAAACTTAAAATCCAAAAACCCATCCCCAAGTGAATAAAATGCCCAGCCAAAGAAAACAATTTGAAAAGGTTCTTGCCTAGGAAAAAGCTTGTAACAGGGAAGGGACCATTCAGATTTCATACAGATTGGATTGCACGGAAAACATTAAGTTCACCTGTAAATATTACCATTTGCAGGTTGATGACTTTGAGCAGAATCAGTTTTTGGTGGTTTTTGATGGACTAGCACTGGAAAGGCTGCTTTGAATTTTCCTCTTGGTTGACTGACTGACATTTTTAGTTTTCCTTTCAGCTATAAAGGAAGACACCCAAGGAGGATTAAGCTGATTGTGCAGGTCAGATGGCATCTTTAAAAAGCAGGAACCAAACTTTTGTTCCTCAAACAACCTTTGTGAGTTACTGAATAGTGAACTCTGAGTAAAGTCTCTTTGAAATGAACAGTTTGGAGGTTTGATATCACTAGCCACTCTGTTTTGGCCTGTAAACAGTGGAAAGTGGTCATTCATATCCAGCTCAGACGGGGAGAGCATGGAAAACACAGCAGGTTTCCAGCCAGTTCTGTCAACTGCTGGATCGTTTGTCTCTGGACACTTCATACTCTGTTCTTCATTCATCTCTTCCAGTTTCTTCTCGGATCCATTCAGAAGCTTAGAGCACTCTGTTGACTTTGAAGAATTATCAAGATCAGAGGACTTGAAATTATAGCATGGACTCTTGCTGTTGTCTGACTCAGACATCATTGAGTCCAACTCAGAAATTTTATCGAGGTAGGCAGCATCCATAGATGCCTCACTAGAGGTTCTTGTGCGATTCATTTCAGAAGAGCAGAGGGCATGCAACCTCTTAGGCAAGCAAGAACTTGTTTTATCTCGGGACTTTGCTGATACCTCATCTGACTGACCAGCTACTGAATTCTCCTCTGATTCTCCAAAATCTAAGTTCTCGGCAAAATCTGTGGGACAGGTCCCCCAAAACCCTGATTTTCCTGTAGTAAAACAGTTTAGCTTCTTTTCGTTATTACAGCTGCTTGTGCTGTGTTCAGGAGAATCTTTGCTGCAATCATCTGAAGTATCACAAAACTCTTCAAATTTCAGTTTTCTCAGGAACGCTGACGGTTTCTTCGCATTTTCTTTCCCATCGGGAGTGTTCAACTGAAGGCGACTAAGAGACAGAAAAGGAGTGCACGGTGGTGGAAGATCATAAAGCTCTTCATCCTTATATGGGGTACATTCCCCAATTTTATTCCACTGCTCTTCTAAGCAGGCATCCATATTTGTAGTATTTTCATCCAGGAGAACTCCATGACATCCTGGAAACAGTTCTTTCTTTGAGGCACACTGAGTATTTGAGCCATTTGAACCCTCTTGACTAGAAGAGCTTAAACTAGTTTCACCACTTGTCAGCTGTTCAAGACTGTCAGGACTTTGACTGGTAGTCAAAGCTTTTTTTTCCTCAGCTTGGGCTTTCAAACATGTTGCATCTTCACTGCTCTCAGCTCCTTTAGCATCTGTGGAAAGTGCTCTCTCACTAACAGTGCTTACTGTCTGGGTTCCTTTGGCTGCATTTTGCAGCTGTAAAAGCTGACACTCAATTTCTTCTATGTATTTATCACTTCTTTCCAGTGCCTTTTTTAGACGGTTCGTTTCACGCTCACTTTGTTCTATTTTGGACTGAAATGCAGCTATTGTAAACCTACCATACCTGCAAGAAATAAAAAAGAAAGAAAATATTAAGATAGAAAAAGACATCCTCATGGTGCTTTGCAAGTTCATTTTAAGAAAGAACAAAGCTATTAAACACTGTGTTAATTAAAAAACAAAAGACAAAACTTTTTTCTGCTAGTTATGAAGAAAAAAATAGTAAAATCATCATATATAATGTAAAGGTGGAGGTGAATACCCAAAAAGCCAAAATTAAACTATTAGTGGTAGTAAGGCAATAACAAGCACATTACCCTTCAAGGGGCTGGTTCTATCAATTCAATTCAAATATGCATGAAGAATTATCCCCTAAAACAATGGCAAAGATTTATGATAACATTTGAACAGTGGTCCACATCTTGAAATATTTACATTCAATCATTTTCCTACAGTACAGCCATGTTTTACAATACATTTCTTACACAATGTCACCTTGTCAAATATAAAATGCCGATATGAAATTCAGAAACTGCAACAGTCCTTTGAGGTGGTTTAAATACTTATGTAGACCATTTCAATTATATTCCTGCTAGATATACAGCTTTTCTTCAGCCATCATGTGGATGGTACTTCCACCTTCTTCAGAGCTACTTGTTTTTTGAGCTTTACAACTGCAACAATCTCATTTCTTGACTCCAGTACAAAAAACCTGCCATCTGTGGTTTGTGAAACTTGCGAGTTCATGATGCTTCCAGCTTCAGCACATTTTCAACTGCCAAGATACGGACTTGCCTTCCCCCCATCCTTCACCAGCTTTCAAGAGTGACCTTCCCCAGAGGGCAGGTGAAGGTTTCAGCTATATGCCCTGACTAATTCTAACCTGTCACTGACAGGTGGGCACCAGGGAATTTCCTGCACCATCCGAGGCTTTCAATTTACTGAGAGAAAAAACAATTAAAGTTCTGGTATTATTAGGAAGGAAGGAAGGACCTGCAGCCACCCTACAACTCTGACACGTAAAGTTTTATATCACAAAGAAAAGAAGTGACAATTCTTTATGTGGGCTTACACTAACCTCCACATTACAGCATAAGTTCATATTCATTCTTCCAGTACAAACACTGCCTGGTATTTCCACTCTGTTTCTTTGTCTGTCTGACTACACCTCCTTCAGAGCCACAGGAAACTCTCATTCCATTTGCCCCATCCCATTCCCCTCACCTCTTCCCAAAATGCTCTCACTGCAACCCTTAAACCTGTCGTGCAGTGATGTCTGAAGGTGGTGTATCTGTGGCCTATGACTATGCTGACAAAATGTCCATGAATCTATGCAGGCATTTCTAGCAAGGAATAAAACTGTACTTTGTCTCTGTATTTTGTTTGCTTCTGAGCCCAAAGCAGTAGAAAACTGCTCTATGCTGACAATTATGATAAAATTAAGGAAGCAGGCAGGGAAAGGAGTAGAGGGTATCACAAGCCCCAAACAAACTGGGCACATGTGACATATTTCACCATTCAGCTGCTTCTGCATATTGAAAGGACTTTGGAGATTTTGGTGTAGATAGTTCAGTGGTGGGTAAGATTCACACAACAGATTAAGTCAGTTCTTTCACAGCACTGCTATTAGACCACTTTTAAATCAGACTAGCGTAAGCTTCACACAGTTTGGTGTGTGCCACTCACTGCTTTGGAGACATGGAATGTCAAGGTACAAGTTTTGTATCTAGAAGAGTTCACTTCATAAGATTCTTTTTCCCCGAAAAGAAGCTGGGTGGATTGGAACTCTGTCAAGGCAAGGATCCCCCCACCTCTCCATTACCTCCACCCAATTACTTTTGTCTTCACAAAAATGAATACAAACCTTTTTTTCATTTGGTCACTCTATGATTAAGTTTTCTCCATTGATTATAGCAGTTTCTCCATTTCTGGTTGCATGCAAGAGGGAAATGGGAGAAAAAAGTGCACAGGACTTCTCCCTCTCCCCCATGAACATAGACAAAAGCAGAATCACAGACAGCTTGTGAATGCAATTATATTTTCAGGGGAAGTGAGTTATAATGGAATAAGCATCCTCATATACAACATATTTTGGCTTATTCCCTCCTTCATCAAAAGGAACTCAGGTTTTGGTTTAAGATACTGAAGGAGCCTCTGTAGGGGCTAGTGACTGACTAGCATTTGCAGGGCACAAGCAAAAAAGTTCCTTCTTCCTAGGGCAATCTGTAAGTATTTCTCTAACAGACCGGTTCACACAACCTTACAGGAACAAACCCTACAATGCTTAATAAAGGATATAAAGATGATACAAAAATACAATTTAGCTTAATAACCAAGTGAGAGATGGGGAAAAATGTTTATTTAAAATAAGCAAGATTTTCTGGAGTCTGCTCTAACAGACACTCTGACATAAAAATTAAACATGTTTACATTTATATGCATACCTGGAAATTCCTTTTTAATGGAAGAATGGTGTAATATGTTTATTTAATGCAAACAGCATTAGTGGCAGACTGAGATTTGCTTATGAGGAAGAAGCACTGTATTCTCAAGTGCAACTTTTATAACAAGTGTCCTCAGGTTATAAAAATACAGTATGTTGTTCAAAGCCAAATAGCATCACTAATATGTTAATTGTTGCAGAGGGATATGCTTGGGAATTTTGGTTTTCAGAAATAGAGCATATGACATACTCCCTACACCAGTAACCTCTGTAGTTAAGCACCAGAACAGTAGTGACTTCCTATTTCTGCATTGAGACTTGCATGCATTTATTTCCCAAATTTTCAAGGACATGGATACTTAAAACAGCTGTATTACAATGTACTTATTTAAACCAATTACTCCAGACCAGAGGATGACATAGGTGTTCTAGTGGCTGATCTGGCAGGTCAGCAGAAAGCTTGAGACATATGTATTTTGGTTAAAGAAGCCAGAATCTTCCCCATCTCCCCAAACCATTGTTCTAAGAGATTTCCTCTTCTTTTCCCCGCAGGTGTACAGGGAGCTGTGTCATAGCCAATAAAGCTATGCTCTGATGGCAGTAATAACAGAATGCAGTACAGTTAAATGAAAATAAAGTTTGACCTCACACTCTAGATAAACTGTTTTTTCCCAAAGGATACGTACCACTTCACATGTTAACAAATTGATACATTCTTAAGGAGAAGTTAAGTTATTCAGTATACAGGTGGTAAAAAGTACTTTTCATATCCTCATGCTTGGATAATGTCTTTTGAGTGTTAGGGGTCTTGTTCTTTAGTAGTATCACTCAAACAATGAGTTTTCATCTCACTGCACTTGTTTCAAGTACATCTTTTCCATAGAAAATGGAAAGCTTTTCCACAGAAAGTAGTGGTCACTCACAAGCAAATAGAAAGACATTTCATGTGGGATTTGGTCTTTCAACACAGACACCTAGTGACATTTCAGATAGCCTAAGAACCTTTACATGACTGCTGTCCTCCAGCTATCACTCTGTAATGGAATTTGGTTCCATTGAAAAAGTGGTTCTGGATGTAGCCAGCTACTTCTTTTCATCCTAAGCTGGCAGACTAAGTTGCCTGGCAGAAAAAAGTGTACAACGGCTTCTTCTTGACGAAAGTAATAGAAACACTTGCTATAGCTATTTTTTAAGCTTGTAAAAGAACAGATTATTTTCAATATAAGCAAATGCTGGACAGTAAGTCCCTTTTATCACACAGTTCACAGAGTGCAAACTAATCCAAAGATGCATAGCCTTCAGGGAAATCCACTTCCTTAAAAACATGAGTAAGAGTAAGTTTTACTGTTGGATAACTGCAGAGCAGCAGGATTTGAACAGAATAGTGAAATCAGGTACACTCTTTGTAGGAGCATTTCCTTTCACTTAGAGGATTGGGTGAACTCAGAGAAACATGCAAAGCTTCTCACAGCTTTTAGTATCTTTCAGTGAAGCTGCACTGGTCTTCCACATAAGAAGGCCAGATTATATATATCCAAGATCGGTGAATAGTATAGGACATAAAGGATTACTTCAAAATTACTAAGAAAAAACCCCACCACAACAAACAAACCAAACCACCAGAAAACCCACAAAACCAAGGAGTGTGACCTGAATGTTCTTATCTACCCGCTTAAGATTTAGCTCTCGTGTCTGGAATGGGTGCTTCCCCAGGATTTAATGTTATGACTCAAGAACCTAAAGCTGTTTTGAAGGCTACTATACAGCATTTTCTCCTATTCACTTTTAAGGCCACACTGCAGCTTGTCTTTGAAAATGGTCAGTCCTCTGGGACAGCAAGCTTGTGAGGAGGTGAGAAAGTAGCCTAGGTTTCTACCAGGGAAGACAGCAGCATTCTTATACCCTGCACCCAGGACAGTGGTTACCAGAAGTCTATTTTCAGACTCACTGAAATGCAGATTGAATCAAACAGTCTGGCATGAGTGGAAACATTTTAGTTAGATAAAAATTGAATATTGTACAGAATGACCTGAAAAGTCAGCAGCCTTAGATTTCAGTGTTCAGGCACCTGAAGTCACAAAGATAACCGGTAAATCTGAAGAAGGGAAAAAAACTCAAACAAACCACCCTCAAAACAACAACAAAACCACTCATAAAACCAGAGAAAAGAGATAAGAGAACTATTTTCTGCATGTTACAGATAGTTTTTCATACTGGGATTTTAACTGGCAGAAGAAATTAAATATTTAGGGAAATGACTCCTAGGAAGCCTAGAAGTCTGGTTCAAGCTAATTTGAATCTAACCATTCATAAAATACACTATACCCTGGAGTAGATGGACGTGTTAGTTATTTTCCTTCAGGTAAAAGCAAACATCCCTTTGCCAAAAATGCTTTTAGATCCATTGTGCCTTGCCAAAAGACCTAAGAGTTTTCTATTTTAAGTAGAGCTGGAAGTAATAGGGCTATATCATTCTCTAAAACTTAAGTTTCAGAAGTTTTCCTGCTCTGCATCAGGAAAACGGAAGTCGCTAAAAATTTCTCAGGAGAAAGGGCAAACAAAGAATAATCAATAACCTCTAATCAGTCTCTTTTCTGGAGAAATGGGAGACTAATTCAGGTCATTGGTAAGAATCAGAACAAGAAACTTACTCCTATTTGCTTTTCAGACCTATGTTCCAACTATACAATGGTACGGTATTCTGGTGAAGGTCTATTCTTAAAAATGTTTCAGAGAGAAAAAAAAAAAAGATCTAATCAATCAACATCATCAATTAAAAAATTGTGTAAAAATCCCCAACACGGCTGCAATGTCAATTTTATTGACATACATGACATTTTTCAGCAGGTTTTAATGGATATGAACAAAGAAAGATAACTTAAGACTATGATAAAAGGAAAATTTTTTATTGACCACTGAAGAAGGGCAATTAAGTTTTTTCCTAGGAGGTCAGAAGTAAAGTCTGTGTTACAAAGGGATCATTCACCTGCCATCAGCATTTCCTTTGCTGCAAAGCAAAGCCTACTAAAATAATTTAGGTTGTGACACTTGGCTTCAGTGTCATTATGCACAAAATGAACTGTATTTGGGGTAAGAGAACAGAATACTGACAAAACCTTTCTAAAATAATCTGATACAGGTTTTAGTTACCCAGCCAATTAAGCATGAATCTATACCTGAAAATCTGAAGCTGAGAAACATATGACAAATGAAACAATAATAGTGACACTAAATTACAAATTCAGTAGCTATTTAAAACTGCACTAGAGAACAATTCAGAAACATTTTCCCCAAAATTACCTTCTAGGCGATTCTGAATAAAGTACACTGAAACAATTGTACTGGCAAATTAGTGTACCTGCACAGAAAAGCGTAATTATAGCGACACTGTCACGTTCTGATGTTTATGCCTCCAATTTTTATTTCATAAGCAAGGTAAGAAAACATTTACTGCAACACCTGTTCAGCATATGAAACCTACTTGAAAGACCTTTTAGGTATTACCAGAGTTTGCCATCAGAACGGGAAGAACATTTAAAAAAATGTCTCGATATTAGGTCTGGTCTAGATACTGGCTGGACTAATGACTACGAGGATGAAAGTTAATTTATAAAAACTGCTAACAACACTAAGACGGCAGAGACTTCCAACCACCTGATGGATGTGACTGGAATTCAGAAGAACTGTTTTAAGTTTGACATGTGCATTAAAACTGTCCAATTTCTAACATTTGCTATACCTGTGCTTCTAAAGCATGAAATGGCTGGCTAGCGTTTTAGGCCATACTCCCAAAGACAGCAAAATAATCAGCTTGCAACAAAGGCTAGCTCTTTACATTCCCTCCCCTCTGATACCTAATTTTTCTGACCAACAGGATAGTAAATCTAGAAGAAACAAAATTCTCTCCACTGGGTAGTTTACCTGACACTGGTAAAGTAAAATCAAGCTAGATTACCTGGTCTCTTCGTCTTTTCTAGGATGTATCTAGTTACATCTATTTACTTTTCAAGTTTACCATCCTTGCCAACGCACTCTTGAATCTTATGGAAAAAGACATTCCATGCGATTAACACCCTCTCCATTGCCAAGACCTTAAGCAGGGCTCTATCTCCCTTATTAGAGTACTTAAGGGCAGAATGTACTTCTATGCCTTCAACAGCATAGTACAAGGATCATGCATCTTCTTCTCTGTGGTCTCAAATGACAGACAGTACGGCACGCAAGCTCTCTATAAGGGTGAATTTCATCTTCCAGCAAGGGAGTTGTGAACTAGAACAAAATCCAGAGAGCTCTCTTCTGACATTACACAGGTGCCCCCAAGCCTCTTCCTCAAAAGCACCATACAAACCTCTGGCAAATGCTGCTCTTAGTCTTTCCAAGTTCTAAACAATGAGAGGAAAAAAAAAGGTAGAAACCAAAGAAAGAAAGGAACACAACTTAAAAACATGAACACGTTGCTTCACTTCCAAAGTGCAGTGATGTGTTTGCTTTTTGAGGTTGTTGTCACTGATGTTTTATCCATTTAAGAGTATTAAACACAGGCGTCCATTCTGGGAATAATGGTCTCATGCTGCAGAAGCTTGATTCTACATATCCTGCCCAGACACAAAGCTACCAGGGAATTCCCTTGAACAGGGAGCTTAAGTCCTCATAATGAACCCTGAAGACAGCAAAAGGAAGAACAAACCAAAACCAAATACAAACAACCAGAACATCTGCAGTTAGTTAACAGACCTACTTTGATCTTATACTACACTTAGAAATAACCAAAAACAAGTTAACTGTAGAATTCAACTAATGAATCCAGTCCTTCAATACTGGCCAGATAACGCAAGAAATAACACTTGTAGTCATGTCATACTCCTTCACTGTAGACTTGCTGCTACTCTGTAAGTTGCATTTGTCACCCACTTGCTGCTATTCTGTAAGTTACATTTGCCACTCAAGTCTATGAGAGTAAAAATTCCAAAATCCACATATGTAACACCATGTACACCACCACAGATTTAGGTTAAAGCCCTACAACAGTTAAACAGTCTATAAATAAAATGCAGTAGCTTTTAAAATATTCACATACTTTTGGGGTGATCTATTATCAACTTCAGCTTTTAGTCGCAAATTCTCTCTTAAAAGGCTATTGTTTTCCATGCTCAGTTTCTTATTTGCCTAAGGAAAACAAAAGGAAAGAAAATAAGTATAGAGTAAACCAGAAATTACTTCTAATATTTATAGGACAAGCTGTTTCTCCTTTTTAAAGAGACAGAACTAGAAATGTGAAGGCAGGAAACAGCCTTCAGACAGGGACACCACTTAAAAACCATCATGGGAAATGGCTTGCAAAACTGAATAGTGAACAGGCATTTTTTATTTATATTCCCAAAATACATCACAAGTGTCCTATCTAGGGAAATAAACACAGCTATGTTAGTTAGCACAGAAAGTCATTAAGGAGATGTACTAATGGCAATTCCATGTTGTTTTTTCCACGTGACTAAATACGTTAAGTACATTAACATTACAATGTGCAGGTATCAGCAAAACTAATGTTGAACAGCTTCCCCCACTCCAAATTAGAGTAAGATTACTTTGTGTTTTTTTGACTTGTTTTTAAAGCATAGTTATCCCGTGGATGTAAATCCATTATGACAAGCTATTTGCAGACCTTCTTCACTTTCTTCCAGGATGTTGTGATTAACACTCCTGATACACAACTCTTCTTACTCCTTGAATTGAGGTCAATTCCTTCTTCTCAGTTCAGCAGACACCCTTAACAAGACACTTCATATAAAAACAAGTTTTCTTGCCTCTGTGTTTCAGAACAATCAATGTCACTACACTAACAAGTGGGAAATACTCTGCAATTCATAGCCGGCTCAATCTCTATATGCTGAAAACAGCATCACCAGCCCAGGACTTGTAATTCACAGCCTCAGCTAGATGCTGCTTCCACTGCATAAAGAAAGTATGATCTAGAATTAGGTACGAAGAAGGAACCATGCAACTGGGCTCAGGAGTGAAATGTACTTTTTCAGAAGGATCAAACAGTGCAAGAAGAGAGGCAGAAAACCTTAAATGCTTATACAGGTAAATGCTTATACAGATAACCCCATCAACCTCTCCAACTGAGGCGAAGAAAGTAGGGAGGGTAAAGAGAATGGAGCAGTAAAACCAAACCAAAACCACCACCCTCAATACCACAATATTCCTAGGGGCAGAAAGAATAAATAGAGAGTTCTGACAAAGAAGGAATGGGAAGGGTGAGTCCAGGACTTGGGTGCCTGGGTGACATGTCAACCATTCGGTATTTAAAAAATAAAAGCACAAAAAGCTGTCCTGAAAGCAATGAGTAAGAATCCAGGATACCTCAGTACCAAAGGAGCACGAAACCATTTGACAGCATGGACAAGACCTTTCTCTCTTTCCGGAGACAGTTTCCCCAGCCTCACAATCTAATAGAAAATATAGAGTTGGTGTGTAGGGCATCCTCCACCTGGCGCATGGCAATGCAGGACTGAATCTCTCTGATATCCCTCTTCCTGAGAGTGCTCTACTATCCAAACTTGTAACCTGCAAGGGATCCCCACTTGCAGCACAACGTCTAGACCAACAAGTTCATGTAACTGCATTATTTATGAGTGTACTTTGTCTAGTATTTCTACTACTGGGCTCCTATCACCACTTCCATACTTGTTACAACTCTACTCAGTAATAATGCCTACTTTGGGAATCTCTACTCTAGGACATTAAAGAATAATATCTTCTCACTGGGAAGATATGGGTGGTTGAAGCTCCTGGGTCAGGTACTTTAGGGGATAAGGCTCCTGGTTCCAGGCTGAGTGCATAGGGGAAAGAGATCTCGCTGTTGTGACTGAACAGCTCTTGCTTTTCAAACAGAGTCCTCCAACACACAACGCTTCAATTTTGCAGGAGGCAACTCAGAATTGTTAATAGAAGAAATAAAGGCAGCATTTTTAATAAATGCAAATCCAGTTCTTTCCACCTTGCTTTTCACATTAGTCTTGAAATGTCACTCTTCTTCAATGTTTGAGGTGATCCTTCTTGAGACTGCAGGCAGATTTTGCGAGATATTTTTGTTTAGATGTATTTTTACATGACTATATCCTCCATCAAGCCTTCTGCAGTATCAGGTTTTCTCCTGTATTAAATCCAAGATGTATAAAAAAGCCGCAGGTTTCCAGTAAAGGATCTTCTGGTCATAAAATGCTGAAGCTTGACTATTTTCGGTCAAAGGGTCAAGTTACTCTGTCTCAGCAAATTGCACCAAAAATATTGGCTAGCAGGGAGGGCAATAGTGCAAAATCTACCTCAGCCAACTGTACTGTGTTTGGCCACTGAAAGTTGCAAAATAGATATATTCTATAGATTATTGCAAGCCTGAAAAATCTGGTCATCAATACCGGTGACAAGTGCTGCTATAATCCAATTACCCAGCCACAAAGTGACAGAGAAGTTGAAGAAGAGTCACGTACAAGACTCACTAGAACAAGCAATAACATCTGACACTTGTGAAGGCATTATGGAAATACTATGATACACCAACAGTCACTGGAATTCAATTTTTAACTCTTTCTTCTGGATCTATGAAGTACCCAAAGGTCATACTAGTTTGCACTCCCATTTAACTAACATAAAACAGTTATACAAGGTAGCTGAAGAAATGTATTTATCACCTCCTTTAGCTTTTCCATGTTATCCATAACTTTTTCATACATGTAATTGGCAGCTTTCAGCTTTTTGCTCCATTCCTCTGGGGTTTCTGGGCCACTGGTCCTTGCTTCATTTGCTGTCTGGGTAGTTTCCCCATTTTGGCAAGACAAAGCTGATGCCGTAGGACCCAGGAGAGATTTCAGCTGTGTCTGTAAACTGAGATTTTTACCTCTCAGATCTTCCACTTCTTTTTGCAGGGATTCTATTTCATCCTAAAGGTGTCAGAAATTCACAGGAATTAAAATAATGTGCGAGATTAATTAAATAATACTGGCAAGTTCCCACAGCACATCAGAAACATGGGTTCTGGTAAGCCCAGATGTATGCCTTCACTTACATATATATCTAAATATGTTTATGTATTGTGCTCTAGGCAGGATTCTAATCAACCTGCACACTCAAGCATAGTGAAGGTTTTAGTAAAGGGAATCCCTTGACTACATAAAGGACCCTGAACAAACCAGGGCAGACCGAAAGCTTCAAAGCATTCAGCAACATGAATCTATTATTAGGGCACTCTGTGGGAGGATTTCCTGTATTAAGAGTGTTCTTAAGGTCATCTTCTGCTGACTCATTTGCTGTTATTTGAGAATGTTTCTTGTATCATTCTGAAATATCACATGTTCGGGTGCTGAAAGCCTCAAAATTCAAAATGGACAGAACACTATCTGGAAGAGGCTGCTCCAGCTATGCTAAAGTAGTAGCATCTTAGGAAAGACTCTCAAAATGCAAAGAACAAAGCTCTTAGCCATATTGTCCTAAAGCCACAAAAAGCATAAACCTTCAAAAGTCTCCTGTTAAAAGGATAAAAGATAGAATTTATTCTGAAAACATGTCTTTTACACTGTTCACCAACTTAAATATGTGAGTTGGGCAAGGTCAGGTTACTAAAGGAGGCCATATACAGCATTTACATAAATCCCAGGCATATTTGCAAGAATAACCAGGCTTCCCCACCATCATTACCACCAGCAGGAGAACAATAATTTTAAATCTAGGGTTTCTGAAGAG
Organism: Psilopsiagon aymara; assembly: GCA_024733675.1. Lineage (NCBI taxonomy): Eukaryota > Metazoa > Chordata > Aves > Psittaciformes > Psittacidae > Psilopsiagon > Psilopsiagon aymara. Next base: position 16,945 of record JANRGW010037681.1, read on the forward strand.
ATTTATGTTATCTTACGCCTATCTGTGTGATTTTGGAGTTGATTCAACAGAAAGGCAGGAAAACTCCTTTTCCTGACGACTCCTTTCATAGAGAATGAAAGCAGTTGAGCGATAGGCAATCTTGTCATAAAAGACAGCCCTTACTTCCCCAGTGTTAAGGATATATACAGTGTCTGTTTCCTTTCTTCCATTCTCCTCCCTGAGACAGGTTTCCTTACAAAATATGGGCTGTCTTCACACTGTTGCTACTAAAGGAACAACAGATGAGAAAACAAACTAAACATATGCCTTATTAACACCTTTTCACCTTGTTCCTAAGGGAATATTTTTTTCCAGCAGAAAAGTGGAGATAAACTTCCAAGCACTTACTTTCAGGAAACAGAAAAGCAACAATGATAAAAATTAACCTATGCCAGAAAGGTTACAGTAGACAATATTATTTAAGAATGAATTCAGTGTCCCTGAGCAACAGAGAATTACTTCAGGAAATGTTTGCATTTTTATCAAAGACAAAACAAAACGCCCCCAATTCCCAATCTGCATAAAGAAAACTGTCCCATACCACCTCAGGGTGGAATTCCCACAAAACTACATCATTGACTGTGCCTGGCTACTTAGAGCATGTAAAGAATAACATCTTGTCTTTAGCAAGACTGCTTCAAACACCAGCAAATGCTCCCTCATAATCTTAGCCAGAAGCCAAGATTTTAATGCAGCCAAGTTTCATGTAATTCCAGTATAAACTTTTACTCAAATTAAAAGCAACAGGACTCAATGCAAGAAGACCAGTTGCATGCAGCGATTTAACACCTGCAGTTCATATGGAAAGTCACAGCACTCCCCATGTCCTTACCTCATATTCTTTGTGGAGCAATTCAAGCCTTGTTTTACGTAGGTGTTTTCTGACTGTCGGGCTAAAGATAGGCTCACTTTCACTTGTTCCTCCTAAAGCAGCATAGGATGAAAGAAACACTAGTACTGTTTATTTTTCAGTCTATTCAATACTTTTGCTTTTCATACTATCAAGTACAAACACAGGTAACACTGGACCAATCATTGTGGTCAATGGCTCAATGTCCAGTTGGAGACCAGTAATGAGTGGCATCCCTCAGGGATCGCTGTTGGGACTACTCTTGTTCAAAATCTTTGTCAGTGACATGGACAGTGGAATTGAGTGCACCTTCAGCAAGTTTGCCGATGACACCAAGCTGGGTGGTTCAGTTGATGTGCTGGAGGGAAGAAACGCCATCCAGAGGGACCTTGATACGCTTGTGAGGTGGGCTGATGCCAACCTGATGAAGTTCAGCCCTGACAAGTGCAAGGTCCTACATCTGTGTCAGAGCAATCCCAGGCACAGCTACAGGTTGGGCAGAGAAGATATTGAGAGCAGCCCTGCGGAGAGGGACTTGGGGGTGTTGATTGATGAGAAAATGAACATGAGCCGGCAGTGTGCTCTTGCAGCCCAGAAAGCCAACAGTATCCTGGGCTGCACCAAAAGAAGCGTGACCAGCAGGTCGGAGGAGGCCACCCTGCCTCTCTACTCAGCTCTCGTGAGACCTCACTTGGAGTATTGTGTGCAGTTCTGGTGTCCTCAACAGAAAAAGGACATGGAAATGTTGAACAAGTCCAGAGGAGGGCCATGAGGATGATCAGGGGCCTGGAGCACCTTCTGTATGAAGATAGGCTGAGAAAGCTGGGGCTGTTGAGCCTGGAGAAGAGAAGGCTGCGTGGACATCTCATAGCAGCCTTCCAGTACCTGAAGGGGAGCTTATAAGGATGCTGGGGAGGGACTATTCATTAGGGACTGTAGTGATAGGATAAGGGGTAATGGGTTCAAGCTTAAACAGGGGAAGTTTAGACTGGATATAAGGAAGAAGCTCTCTACTGTAAGGGTGGTGAAGCACGGGAAGGGGTAACCCAAGGAAGTTGTGAATGCTCCATCCCTGGCAGTGTTCAAGGCCAGGTTGGACATAGCCTTGGCTGACATGGTTTAGTGTGAATTTCTGTACTGTAAGGGTGGTGAGGCACTGGAATGGGTTGCCCAGGGAAGTTGTGAATAATCCATCCCTGGCGGTGTTCAAGGCCAGGCTGGACACAGCCTTGGGTGGCATGGTTTAGTGGGAGGTGTCCCTGCCCATGGCAGGGGGGTTGGAACTGGATAATCTTAAGGTCCTTTCCAACCCTAACTATTCTATGATTCTATAACCTATGACCACAGAAGATTTTAAAGTCATTTCATTTTCAGAACAGGTTAAATGGGAGTATCTGCTAGTCATGTTTGGAAGTCAAAATCCTGCCTCACAGCAGACAACTTCTGAATTCTTTAACTTTGTATTTTCCTTGACAAAATCCTGTCTTGTTAAAGACTATCTACTAAAACAGAGCTAAGAGGGAGGAGTGGGCTGGAGAAATCAAGCATATATTTAATTAGTACAAGACAGGGTGAGTTTCTAAAGTGAGTCTGTTCATATATATTTTTCTCTCAGAACCAAATAAAAGAGCTGACGTTTTATGCCAAATAAAGATCACAATATTTCCTAGTTCTGGGGAAGTTGGGGTCCTCACTCAGGTGTTGCAACTTTGTCTTATTTCTGTGCTAAAAGACATTTTCTTAAAAATAAAGCACAAAGGAAGAAATGCTGAACAAAACAAAACAAAAAAAAAAAGGGGGGGGGGAAGACCATATACTCAAGATTCTGGATTTAAATACACTGTTTCTCAGCTAAATGCTATCCTCTTAGTTCGACAGGTTGTAAAGCACATGTACAGCATACTCCAAGCATGAGGCGTGGAGGTTTTTTTTACTGTCCAACCAAGATTTAAAAAGCAACCATCAAAGCTATGAGGCACTTGCTGCCTTTGAATAATCTAGACATTAATATACATGTCATCTTTGGAATTTTTACCCTGTAGCTATTGTGCATGCTTCTGGAAAGATTTCAAGTGAGTAGATGCTGGTAAAAAACACACAGAGGGAAAAAAATACCCAGATATCTTTGGACTCAAAAGAATCTCCTCCAGCAGGAAATACCAGAAAGTTAATTCAAAGCCTAGAGTCTTCCTTACCTATAATTTCCTTGCAAGGATTTTCAGGCGTGATGGGAATCCTGCAAGCTGGGCACTGATTATTGTTCTTCAGCCACACTTCAATACAAATAGAACAGAATACATGGCTGTTGACACAGATGACTGGGTGACGTACCTTTTAGTATTAAGGGGGAAAAAATGAAAACAAACAGAAAGACACTATGAATACTTTAAAACTCCTTCAGGTGACAGAATATGAAAATACACTATTCCATCACCCAGTGAAAGTCCGCTCTTGCAGGAAAAAGAAACTTGTTTCACAGGGCTAGCTAGCTGTGACCTGACTCACAACACCAAACTTCCCCACTACTGAAGTCACCAAAGGTATAACAGTTTTTTGCAAAACTAAACGTCTTGATTCCAAGAGCTCATTAATACACAGTATGGCAGGCACCCTCCCTCCCCTCCACAACCTCCAGGAAATGCAGCCAATCACTCTAGTGAAATGAATTTGCCTCTCAGGTTGAAGGAGACCAAAAGACATCCATTAACCAATTTCCAAAAGTGAGGCAAAGAGAGATTGCTCCTGGCAACAACCAGCGCTTTGCCTTGGAAGAGGTGTCACTGAAACAGATAGTGTTACAGATTAGCCTGCACATAATCAGCTTCATGGAAATCAGCTTTAAAGAGGGTAAGGGCCAAAACCACAAGCAGAAACATGAACCAGCAATCACTAATTCAAGCCTCCTGCTAGATATGCATTGCTACTAAATAAGTCATTACCCGAGAATAGGGCAGCTAACTGAAGGATTAAATATTCCAATCAGACACAGAACCTTTCAAGAAGCTTTTCCTCCCCTTCCCTTCCAAAACAGAAGGGTAAACAAACTTTTAGAAAATATTAATGACAATGCATTATTCTCTCTTGTCATTTAGCTATAAGCCCTGTTTGAAAGTAAGTATGCATACAGGGACTAAATATGATACAGAGATAAAACGACTTTCCTCTTTATCTATGCTTTGCTGCAGCTTCTGTTACAGCTTACTGTAATACGCACTCTCAAATCTCTTAAGACGTAACATTAGTATCTATGTTCAGGGTCTTAGAAATAATTATTTGGTTTTCCTCCACCCCTAAGAAATGTGTATAAGAAACGTGTTTTGAGACACAGAAGTATCAGTGTTTATTACTTTAGATTCTACTGTGTTGCGCTTAAAGCCCAAGTTTGAGAGAATCTTTTCAACTTTAAAAGTCCTCATCATACCCATGATCTTCCTCTTTCATTCTATTAGTAATGCAGTCAAACTAAAAAGGAAAGTAAAATGTTGGCGGGAAGAAGCAAGCAACTGGAAAGGACAGCCAATAACCAGTTGGGAAAACAGATTAGATGTGTCCTTTAGTAATCATATCCATATCATCAGGGTTGCATAAGTTAAAACCTAACCATTTTACCACCAAAATACACATGTATCTGAATCAAGGCCCAGATCTATTAGCCTGTTCTCCAATTTACTATTTATGCCCCTGTCTCATTACATGATTCACAGTGTTTTTAAAACCTCCCATATAACAGTCCTGGGAGCCAAAGAACTTATCTATACACAAACAGAAACTCAAGTTACCGAAGGTGTGAACAGAGAGAGACTAAGCAATTTCTCCAAATGCTTGCACAATTTCACCTCTAATTAAGGAGGCTTTTTTTTTTTTTTTTTTTTTTTTTTTGTGATTAATGCAAGTATTAGCACACCAATGTTTGGGAAAGTTTAAGTATTACAATTTCAATTACATATATAAAATCTTGCTATTTACTGCTTTTCTTTGCTGGAAAAGAGCATTCTCTAGCTTTCTGACCAGCAGCTAGAGGAAAAAAAAACCCTAACTTTTCCTCTAGCTAAACTTCCTTCTGACTCAGAAGCAGCCCGAGAATAGTTATATGGATGGCAACAAGACACAGAGCAGAATAATGTAAAATAATCCAAACAGGAAAAGACATTTCAGGAGTGCAGGTCTCTCCCCTGGGGAGCAAGAGACCCTCAGTTACCTCAAAACTGACATGGAAGCACACTTCTTGCAAGTAAATGATTACTCCATATCTCTAGCAAAACAGTAAGTCACATTTATTACTCTCCAGGGTACACTGCTTCTGATTTACACACCTTTACAAGTTTCATTTCAGGGATGAGGTTTATACTTTTGTTGTCTCGGGATCCACACAAAGCAAGTCGCACAACGGCAGAAGCTGCTATTGAAATGTCACACAATGGCTGGGGGTGCTGCTGTCCTTCACTCAGTCCCTGAGCCACCGACTGCGACAAGCCCCAGGGGTGGAGGATCGGGACATACTCATTACTAAAAAAGCATTTCACTTGAATTACAGCACAGTTTGAGTTCCTTAATGTCTAGACCATAATGTCTAGAAAGACTACAGCTTACTTGAGAAGGCTTGATCAGCTAGCTGGTTCTGAGCTATTGCCTAATTCCCCCCCCTCCACCAGTGAATTCCTACACATCTATGCTGCTTTGAAGGCACACTAGTATCAGCGAATGCATTTGCAGATGTCCTAAGGGATTTTAACACACACAAAATTGTGTGCTGAAGTCCAAGCAAACTGTCAACATCAAAACCAACAGGAGAGACCTCCAGCCATCCTAGGATGAGTGAACCTAACAAGCCTGATGCAGGTGGCCTCTGATCTGATTGCTAATCATGAATACAGATATTATAAACACACACTGTGTTAGCATATTCAGATAAGAAATACAAAATTTATCCAGGCAATTAACTCTGATTATGAATGGATATTTGCACATCTTGGCAACATGCTTCACAACACTGGTCACATTAACAAAATGGGCTAATACTCCTCCGATCCTCCCCCCCCAAAAAAAAAAATTTCTGCTTCATTAAAAACAATGAGTGGCTCACATTAATGAATCAGTTTCTCTTCAGCCTCTCCATCTATTCCCTTATCATTAAGAACAGTGAATAGCTCCTATTTTCCAGTTAGTTCTTTGCAAATTTTGCAAAGACAGCAAGAAGTACATTTGGGCTCTTCATCAGGGACTGCAGCAATATGAAAAGGGAGAACTGGTTTTAAACTTAAACAGGGAAAGTTTAGGTTAGACATAAGGAAAAAGTTCTTTACTGTGAGGGTGGTGAGGCACTGGAACAGGTTGCCCAAAGAACTGGTAAATGCTCCAACCCTGGTGGTGTTCAAGGTCTTGGCTGGGGTCTTGGGTGATACGGTCTAGTGTGAGGTGTCCCTGCCCAGCCTTTCCAACCCAAGATATTCTCTGATTCTGTGACCCTAGGGTGTGCCTCCTACTCAACTGGAAGTCTCTGCTACAAACCACACAAACATTAGAACCTGTCAGCCCTTCACAACGCTTTCTGCTGTCCCCTACAAGACAGGGCAAAACCAGCAAGCTTTTTCCCTTAATTTTTTATAAATATTTAAAATAAAAAATAACTTTTTTTCCCTCTAACCTTATTCTTGAGCTTTCTCTGATAAAAGTTTATCAATGAAGTTCCAAACTAGAGACAAATATACATTTTTAAAAAACCCTGACAGCCAGAGCTGCCAAATTTGGTGAAATTTAAAGAACTTAATCCATCTAAACCTGAAAGTATTCAAATATTTTATCACAGATATCACCAGCAGACTCACTTACATAATGTTAATATATTACCTTAGTACAAAATGCCAAGTGAGTAGAGCATGGAAATCTCTTCCAGTACAAAGACAGGAACATCTATTCCTGGCCAACTCAAGAAGATAAGTGGAAGTGTGAAACAGTGGCTTGAAATAACCCAGTGGCTTTATAGCCGAATATGAGTGAATACCTAACGAATCTACAAAGTGTTTAGATGAGAAAGTTACTAGGATCAGACTCAAATAGCAAATCCATTGTCAGTATGATTTTGCTCTCCTCTTTTTCAAGCGTATCCACTCGATACAATAAATTTGTGTTCTCCTCCCTTTTTCATTAAACAGATAAATAGGGGAGGTAACAGGACCACAGCCAGGAAGCCTTGCTCAGCTGCCAACGAAAAGTCACAGAATGACTAAATATGGCAACTCTTTCTCAGAGTTAAGATAGTTGAGAAAAAGGAGATGTCCGAAGACTTTCACTACCACCACTACACATACTTTCTATAGCAAATGCACCCATTCTTCTGTTATCTCTAGCAGAAAAAGTGCGGGAGTAAAGGCCATGTGAGGCAGAAACTAACTGGACAGTAAATGTCAGAGTTCAAACATAAAAGGTGATTTCTTCCCTTGTAATCACTGTTGTGGTTTAAGAGGTTTACTCTGTTCCAGAGAGCAGGGAAACAGGGAAGAAAAAGAACAAAAACCCCAAGTAAGAAGAATTTGAGAAGCAATTCGTGACAGCTATGAAATTAGCTCTGGGGCTTTTAGAGACTAACAGACTAATAAGAGCCTTCTAACTTCCCAAGGGAGAAGAGAAAGGGGCCGAGAAAGGGTCAGAAAGAGGAAACGGAAATTTTCTCTCCAGATTCTTGCAGTTTTGTTCAATACTTTTTAAATCCCCTTGGTCACACATCTCCTCTTTGTTCCACTTGTCCTCTACCACACGGCCCCACGCTCAAATACAAACCCACCTAGCATTTCAAGAAATTATCCTGCCGATACCGCAACTGACAAGAACAAACCCAAAACCTCCACCCTGGAGCCACGCACCCACGTTTTAGCACGGACGGGATTTGGGGGTCCCCTGCCCCTTCTAACAGCCGCTAGGAGATGGAGGGGGGACGCTCCCAACTATCCCAAAGCTGGCAATAAACCTCGCGCGCAGCCAAGAACGGCCCTTCCCGGTAAGCGGGATTCCCTCCTTCCCGAGGCTGGGACCGTCATCACCCGAGGAGACCTCTCCTTGGAGAAGGGACTCCACACCCCAACTCTTCCCAACACGGAGCCGCAGGCTCTCAGAAGAGATAAACCCAGTGAGGCAGGGCTGCGCGCCCCACGGCGGGGCTCCCCGAGCAGCCGGCGGCCGTACGCCCCTCTCCGTTATCCACCAACAGGCCGCTCGGCGGCGGGGACTGAGGGGGAAGGGCAGCGGCGCCGCCGTTACCTTCCCCAGGCAGATGTGGCAGGTGATGGGCAGCGTGAGGGACAGAGTGACACTCGGCCCGTGCTGTGCCATCGCGGCGGCCCGGCACGGCCCGGCACGGCCCCAACAGCACGGAAGTACCGCAGGCGGCGGCGGCGGCGGCGGCAGCAGCGGCCCCCCGCCAGCCCCGCTACGGCAAGCCGGCGAGGCCAAGCCGCCGCCCGGCGCAGGGAAGGCGGTGCGCGCTTTTGCAGCGCACCCCTGGAGGGCGGGCGGGAGCCGCGACCCCCTCACGGCTCGGCCGGCAGCCGCTGCCGAAGGCCCGGCCACGGGTAAGGCCAGGCGGCCTGGGCGTCCCGCGGAAGTTTTGGCTTCCTGAAAGGAAACACGGTGCCCTTACAGGAGGAGGCTGACGCGGTTACAAGGACTCTCGTTTCCCCTTATAAACCTATCCCTTTTTCAGGTTTGGCTGTACTGAATTAAATAAAGCAACCGTTTTAATCCTGTTAATTGTTCCAGGCCTTCCTCTGTGCTGTTCCCCATGTCCCTTTTTGTGTTGTACTCCAGAATATGATACAACAAATGGGAATGTGTTCCTGAGAAAACTCCTCCCTGTTTGCCCACTGCCTCGAGTCCACCAGGCTGCCGCAGCAGGTAGGCAGGAGCGGTCTGATGCCTGGCATTGCCCTTTGGCTCCCATGCTGTCCTCCTGCTGTGCAGGTGGCTCGCCAAACCCCCTCACTTCTGGCCCAAAGTATTGCCCATTGGATCAGGTGGGATGTTCCCAGCCCATGTGGCTGTAGCTTTGAGGGTGACAAGGCAAAGAGGACTGTGATAAGCCCCCAAGCGCTTTCAGTGCTATGTGTGGGGACACTTGCCTATGATGCCTGATGGGAGATCTTGTCCTGATGCATGGAAACTGAGGAGTCAAACCCACAGATGAAAGCGCGTGCCGGAATGCCCAGCTTGCACCAGCAACTCTCCAAATTGTGGAGCCTTGGTGATGCTCTTTACGGGGTTGCCAGAGAGCAGCTGGGAAGCAGTGCTGGTGGGACGGGAGGCTCCCAGGAATCTGCTTGCTTGACCTCAGTCCCAGGATTCCTGTAGTTTCTTGTAAACGTGCCACAGCATGCTGAAAATTACAGACCTGAGTGATTTAACATTGCGCTGCATGATAAATGCTCAGAATGCTGAGCAGCTAATTCAAACAAGCGTAAAGTTGTGGATGCAATGATTAACAAGGAAAGTGTCTTAGACCGACATAGCAGAGTTGCACGGGTGCATTTAAATTTGATATAGGTAAGTCTCAGCAAATAAAGCGAGCAAACTAATCCATGGTGACATTCCAGCTTAGACAAGGCCTGGTGGCTTCAATGGTAACATATCCTTTGGTGGGAAAGGACAGGTTTTAATAAGGTGCACTTGATAAAGATGGAGTATTCACATGTTAAAACTTGACACTTTATAGTAAGCTTCAGAAGAAATGATTTAATGTCAAATAAAAAAAAAGAACCAATTAGCAACATAATGGACACGCTGTTAATTATCACAAGCTGGAGTGAGTGGGCATCCACTGCCAGGAGATGCTTTTAGTCCTGACACAATCGACCTGCTTCTTAGGTAGGAGGGTACTTAGAGAATTTTCGCATGAGAGATATAAGATTATTGGGTTTTGAGCTTTAAAGAGAACCACTGGAGCCTGAAATTCATTGAGCGAGTTTGTCGTGAAGCTAGCAAACTGCGCAGGAATGCAGCGAATCCCTGTTATTTATCTTTCTTAGCTTTATATTGATTTTCATTGGGAAAATGTGAATAGACAATACAAAGAGCATAAAGGGTAAATGCATGAAAGAGAAATCAAAAGCAAGAAAATACATCTAACAGCTGACACGTGAAACTCTTTTAAATGAATCTGGAATAAAGCCGGAACCCTTTCAAAGGGATGACTTCTACTGCTTCAAAAAAGTGTATATAACTGGAAAGTGACCTGTTAGAGAACAAGCTCTGTTGGGATGAATGTATTTTCTCACAACTAAAAATAGCTTATAAAGGAGCTTATTTTTCTGAATAAGCTGCTAAAAGCAATATGTTTTCTGTGTAAGGAGGTTAAACTTATTTATTTAGCAGATTTCTGTTGAAGTTGGATGCCTAAGTCAGTGAACAAATACTTCAGAAATTATTTGTGATCTAGTAGTGCCTGAGGTTTAGTTGAAATTTATGGGATGATGTTATGAACTCTTCAGGCATGTAAAATGTTTAATTCCATAGTGCTGAGAAGGGGAAGAGAGAGAGAGAGTGAGACTGCAGAGCGTGAGGAGAAAGGAGCTGCAGGGGTAACAGTCTGCTACAACTAAGGGGGGCTGAGAAATAAAATGTGACTGCAGGAGGTAACAGATGTTTAAAAGGTCCAAGCTATCTAACACAGTAGTCTCTGTAGGATAGAGGCTGCTTTTGCAGAAGGGCTGGAGACAGGGTGAAACAGATAAAAATCTTTCTGGAATGCCTGGTATGCCTCTGCGGAGGCATTGGGACATAAGGATCAAACAGCAGGCAGGAGATGCTGTCTGGCCACTGCTGTTAGTAAATGTACAGGGAATGGGTGGTTAAAAGGGCGGGTTAGAAGTCAAGAACTTAACCATCAATGAACTCCAAGGATTAGGGGTTTATTTGTGAAATGCTTCAGCCGCTTCACTACCTGTTCTTGAAATCCCAGAAACCTTGAGATCATAGAATAGGTAGGGTTGGCAAGGACCTTAAGATCATCCAGTTCCAATCCCCCTGCCATGGGCAGGGACGCCTCACACTAAATCATGTCACCCAAGACTATGTCCAACCTGGCCTTGAACACCGACAGCGATGGAGTATTCACAACTTCCCTGTATAACCCATTCCAGTGCCTCACCACCCTCACAGTAAAGAATTTCTTCCTCATATCCAATCTAAACTTCCCCTGTTTAAGTTTTAACCCATTACCCCTTGCCTTATCACTAGGGTCCCCAATGAAGAGTCCCTCCCCAGCATCCCTATAGGCCCCTTCAGATACTGGAAGGCTGCTATGAGTTCTCCATGCAGCCTTCTAATGATTAACAGTGAAAATATAAAATATCATTGATCGTGAAAATAAACATTTCTTTGATGAAGTCTTGTCAGGAACTGTTGTAAAACAACATAAGCAGGTAGAAGTACTAAACTGAGTGAAATAAGGTTTTCAATGTGAGATTTACATTGATTCATAGAGCTGAATAAAATTACTGTATTTTTGGCTTAAAGTGCATAAGTTACCTTTATTTTGGATCTGTATGCATTTCACAGCAGCACCTTGTGCAGAAAAAGCAAGGAGCAGGTGAGGGTGTTGTCCTGGGTTCGGCAGTAGCAGTCGTTTTTCTCCTTCTTGGTGGCCGTTGTGGAGCTGTTTTTTTTTTTCTTTGGACTTTCGGCTTGTGACAGTGTTGTTGACGCCAGTGTTTTAGTTACTGCTTCGTACATTTTGGTCTGGCCAGTGACTTTCTGGGTCTCGTGCTCTGCCGGGATGGGGGCTGGGCCGGGAGGGAGCAGGGACGGGGCATCTGATCCGGATTGAAAGGGGAGGTGTTCCATGGCGTAGCACGTCATGC
>JANRGW010037682.1:0-12801 GCA_024733675.1 Psilopsiagon aymara
CTCCCTGGCGGAGGGCCGGGCCCGGGCCGCCCGGCGGAGCGCGGGGGCTGCCGGAGGGCTTCCCCCGGGCCCTCAGCCGGAGCGGGTGTCCCGGCGGCTCGGCTCTGCGCTGGGGGAAGCCTGGCCTTGGGCGTGAGGTACGGGAGCCAGGACCGGCTGCGGCCGTGCCGGGCCTCCCGCTTGCCGCAGATACCCTTTGTCTGGGAATGTGGCTTCATGGGGAAGTTGGTAGCTGGGTGTCAATAGACAGCGCTGCAGCAGACATCCCTGTCTCTGAGGTGAGAGACAGGAATTCATAGAGTGGTGTGGGATGGAAGGGACCTTCGCAGCTCTTCTAGTCCAGGCCCCTGCAATGAGTAGGAACATCTTCAACTGGGTCGGGTTGCCCAGAACCACAGTCTGGCATTGAATGTGGGGCATCTGCCACCTCTGGGCAACGTGTGCCAGTGGTTTACCACCCTCTTTGTAAAGAATATTTCCTCACATCCAGCCTGAATCTTGACTCTTGGTTTAAAGCCATCACCCTTTGGGCTGTCACTTCAGGCCCTGCTGAAAAGTCTCTCTCCATTTTAATTAAATATGAGGGGCTCCTCAGTTCAGGCTGGGAACATTGGGACTGTTCAGCCTGGAGAAGAGAAGGCTGCGTGGAGACCTCAGAGCAGCTTCAGTGTCTGAAGGGGGCTCCAAGGATGCTGGGGAGGGACTCTTCATCAGGGACTGCAGCGATAGGAAAAGGGGTGATGGGTTCAAACTGAAATGGGAAGTTCAGGTTGGATCTAAGGCAGAAGCTCTTCCCTGTGAGGGTGCTGAGGCACTGGCACAGGGTGCCCAGAGAAGCTGTGGCTGCCCCATCCCTGCAGTGTGCAAGGCCAGGTTGGACACAGGGGCTTGGGGTTGCTACCTGGTCCAGTGGGAGGTGTCCCTGCCCGTGGCAGGGGGTTGGAAGTGGAGGAGCTTAAGGTCGTTTCCAACCCAAACCAGTCTGGGATTCTGTAATTAAACCCCCAAAAAGCCTCAGATCTTTCTGTCATCTGTGCAGTTGAATCACTCAGAGCTGTACCTATAGCACAGAGCATGTTTATGCCATGTGGTGAATTGTGTTGGCCTCTGTTGATAAATGCATGTGCCTCTGGCTGCTTGGACATGTTAGCTTAGGTCATGGAAGCAGTACAGCTGTGTTGGCGCTGCAGCTCTGGGAGGTCTTGCCTTTGTGGGATCTGCAGTTGGGAGCACAGTGCCATCATAACTTGCTGGGTGATTTCTGGTTCAGAGCTACTATGGCAGCCTGTTTCAGTAATAGGCATCCAAGAAATTTTTTGGCTGATTTCCCCTGTATGTGAAAACTCTTCCAAAGTGTCAAGTTTGAAAATAGGTTTGTGAATATTGCTGTTGTAAATGCTTCGATCCATCACCGGTGGCATTGGTAGTCTTCCGCAGAACAGTTCCAGTGTTACCGTACAAGTTAACCGATACATACGTTGTGTATGGTAGAAAACCAGTATCATAGGATCATAGAATAGTTGGGGTTAGAAAGGACCTGAAGCTCATCCAGTTCCAAACCCGTCCTGCTAAACCATGCCACCCAAGGCTCCATCCAACCCAGCCTTGAACACTGCCAGGGATGGAGCATTCACAACTTCCTTGGGCAACCCATTCCAGTGCCTCACCACCCTCACAGTACAGGACTTATTCCTCATGTCCAATCTAAACTTCCCCTGTTTCAGTTTGAACCCATCACCCCTTGTCCTATTGCTACAGTCCCTAATGAAGAGTCCTTCCCCAGCATCCTTAGAGGCCCCCTTCAGGTACTGGAATCTTTAAACCTAATTTGCTTTTGTGACTGGCTGCAAAATGCACTTATGTGGGGTCAGTATTTAAATGCAGCTTGTGTGTATATTCTTTTCTTGCAGCTTTGCTCATATGGTCAAACTATAAATTGAAACAGAAGAACAAATGCCTGCCTCTATAATTATATTAGTGAGAGGTGTGGGAGCATCTACTCCGGGGTCTATGATATGTGTTACGGAAACCACCCTCTGCTGCCATCAGAATCATATGCTAGGAGGATTTTTTGCCAAGCACTCTTCCCAAGTGCCTTCCCAAAGCTGACAAAAGCAGTTGTCACCATGTTTGTATTGGTCAGCTAGGGTGGCTTTCTCCTCTGTGCTAGCAAAGCCTTGCCTGACGGTCAGACACACAGTGTGTTCTGCTAGCATGTAAAAGATTTAGTGCTGGGTTTTCATGGTAAACATGTAACAAATGGAATTTAACTTTTCCTGGTTTGTTTTCTGTTTTGTTTTTTCCAGTTTAGGTCTAATATCGGATTCTTTTCATATGTTTTTTGACTGTACTGCTCTATTGGCTGGATTAGCAGCTTCAGTTATTTCAAAATGGAGGTCAAACGATGCTTTCTCCTATGGGTAAGTAACTCCAGGCTGTTACCTTCACGTACTCCAGTAAACTCTGGGCTGTTACCTTTACCTACTTCAGTAAATGCCTTGTAGGAAGTTTTCACTCTTATGAACAAAACCTCTTTTCACAGAACATTAAGAAAAACGTTCAGTGTGGGTTTTGAAGGCGACTTATGTCAACCATCAAGTTAGTGACTCCCTCATCCCACACCACCTTCATGGATATAGCTGCTCTGCCTGATTCTGTTCCAAGGGCAGTTGCTTCCATTGCATGTTGCAGTTGTGCCCTGTGAAACAGTACTGGTGATACAATGTTATTAAATTGGTGATATGATTAATTAGCAGCAATGAGCTGTATCAGGGGTTGCTGCATTCCCTGTAGCATTACTGACCTAAATGTCAGCATGTAGCTTCCACTCTGTTGCCGAAGCATGGATTGTGTAGTCTGAAACTTAAAGCACTTTTTAATTAAGGTGGAAACGCCAGTGTGCCTAGAAATCAATTTAGGAGGAATTGATTGTGCTGTGAACTAATTGCAGTGAAAGCAAGTTCTGTGTTAATTACTGCTCTGCAGTTAAACAGCTGGTGTTCCATTTATTAGAGAACAGCCACAGTTTAAGTCGTTTGTTACACTGGGTTTACATGTTATTCTAACCTGAATGCTTTGTATTGGAAAACTTTAGTGTCTGCAGTAGTTAATTTCTACTTGTACTAAAAATCCCCCTGCTAGAGAGGGGCAAATTAATGTATGGCTGTTGGAAGAACTTTACATCAGCAAACTTCAGTTACATCTCACGTGATCATCTTACTTAGTGGCTTCCAAATATACATTTATACTTTAATTTCCAGTAGAGAGCATCTTAAATGGGAAGGGTTTGGCCTATTGAAAGCTTTCTCTCATCTAGGTCAGGTAATGGCTGTTCTGGGTCAGGTAATTACTGTCATAATACAGCATCGTGAATTTCCTACTGTATGTGTGTGCTGTAGTTCATTTACTGCTTCTTCCGCTTAGCAAATACAACTGAGAACTCGAAGATTGTACCCCAAGTCTCGTGAGTTCCACTTCTGATTTGTAGCGTTATAATGGAGGTGTTCATATCTGCTCTTGGTTTTCTGTTTCTTGCAGGTATGTTCGAGCAGAAGTACTTGCTGGTTTTGTAAATGGTTTATTCCTCATCTTTACAGCCTTCTTCATTTTTTCCGAGGGTGTTGAGGTATGTTTGGAGTTCTCTGCACTATCAATGGTCACGCTGCTATTTGTAGAACATACATAATGGGGTAAAATCAGTGAAATTGAATTGAAAAAATCAACTATGTTCTTATTGGTTACAAAATTCTGGGATTCAGACAGAGAATAAGGCCATCTAAAATTGGTGGCTTGTGGCACAGAAACCAGCTTTTTCTCATAGCGGTACTAGCCTCTTAAATAGTGTATTTTGACTCTGTGTAAAGGTTCTGTGAGATTTACCCTGTCCTTTTTCAGGCAGTTAAGCGTGTCATGGAAAGGTCTCTGTTTCTCATTGTTAATGGATAAATG
Organism: Psilopsiagon aymara; assembly: GCA_024733675.1. Taxonomy (NCBI): domain Eukaryota; kingdom Metazoa; phylum Chordata; class Aves; order Psittaciformes; family Psittacidae; genus Psilopsiagon; species Psilopsiagon aymara. Next base: position 3,949 of record JANRGW010037682.1, read on the forward strand.
AGGCCAATAAAGAAAGATAAATGCTAGTTATTCAGAGGACAGCCATTGGTCATAAGCCACATCCTGAAGTGAAGAAGTTGATCTAGCTTATCAAAGAAAAAGGATTACCTGCCGTATCTTGGTCTGATATAACTGGCAAGTAGTAATAGCTTTAATATTTACCAAGGCACTTGATTTTGTTTTTACAAGATGATGCAGGTGGATTTAAGTGTAGCCATCAAGCATGTCTGCACTGAAGTGAGGTAGGATTAAGAGTGAAACTGATTCTGAGCAGTGTACATTAAAGCTTTTACTTTTTAATGGGAGAGGCAATCTAAGTTTGTTTGGACTTCTAGTTCAGAATACGTTCTAGTGGTTTTCTTTTTACTTGAGAACTGGGAAGAGTTCTCAGAACATATCCTGTCGGTAAACAAGCCTGCAAAATATTTCAAAATCGGCACAAACTGGATTGAAATGCTAAAACCATGAAAACTTCACTCCAAATCTAGAAACAGCATCAAAAGTTGCTCCTAATACAAAAAACTGCTGCTGGAAGGGTCTAGCTTAATGTTGAAACATCATTGGGTTTCTGCTGGTCTTAGCTCGCATGCTAAGTATTAGCTTTGCTTGTGATGGTGACTCCTTTTCTTTCTGTTGCTTTAAAATGTCACATCTACTGCAAGTTTCATTGTGTTGCTATTCCCTGTACCCTTCATACCTGGAAGCAGATGATGAATGTTTCTGTCCCCCATCAATAGTAATTTACACTCTTCAGCACAGCTTCAAGATGCAAATTGGTTTAGGCCTATAATGTCTCACTGAAGAAAAACTTCCAAAGAAAGTTGGGTAAAAAAGAATTAGGAAAAAAAAATCAATCTAGATTTTAGAAGTTGCAAGAAAGTGCTGCAGTTTGTTCTCAGTCTGCATTTCATTCCTTTCATCCTCTCATCTTTCTTAGCAGAAAGGAAGAAGTGGCATTCTAGATCTTGGAAGTTTTGGGATGACTTGATCAGTCAGCATCGTACAGCGCTTGAATGTGTTCATCTGGTGTTGAGTCACATCCTGCAGCATATTGAGATCTTGTGATAAAAGCTGGCTAGAGTGGCAGAACATTCTGCTATACTTTCACAGCTTTAATAATAAACGACTTCAGACAGTGAGAATTGTCCACATACCTTCCCAAAACCGGGAAGTCCTGAGTGATTTCTGGGATTTTCAGTGTCTTTTAATGATGTAAAGAGATTGTAAAACTACATTTGCTTCTGGGTTTGTGAATTTGGGTTTGTTGGGTTTGTCTTGGTGTTTAGTTTTGTTTTGTTTTGCTTTTTAGAGAGCACTCGAGCCTCCTGATGTGCATCATGAGAGACTTCTTCCTGTGTCTATACTGGGCTTCATTGTAAATCTTATAGGAATATTTGTTTTTCAACATGGAGGCCATGGGCATTCACATGGCTCTGGTAGGATGTCTATAATTTTCAGTACTGTTTCCTTCCGTGGCACCCCGAGAACCCCAGCATTGAATTGTAATGTTATTTCAGTGGCAGTCCTTGGCACATGGATATGTGACTTGTTGCGGTATTGATTTAGGTTTTCCCACTAGCCCTGGTATGTCACTATCTCTTCCCATGTTAATATCCATTAACTGGAAGACCTGGAACTCCAGAATGCGCTTTCTGGAGCGTGCACTCTTCTGTGCCTTACTGGGACAGATCTGCCAAGTGTAATTTGGACAAAATTGAGCTGGAGTTAAGCAGGTTTTGACTGGAAAACTGACAAAGCAGTGTCCAAACCAAATCTTAAGCGTGGGCTGATTCAGCTTCAGATGCTTCGCAACTTAAATTCTGCATTTAAACTCAAAATACAGTATTTGCCTAAGTATATATATATATTTGGAAAATGGTTTTTTCTTTCTGCATAGCTAATTGGTATCTCTTTCAGCTTACCACATAAACTGATATAGACTGGCGGAAGAAAATAGACTTTGGTCTTTAACCAGTGATTTAACTTGATTTAATTATGTTTTTAGTGTCTGAGTGATAGCCAATTTCTGGTTTCTTAAACCAGCTATTTTTAATATGCTTCTATTATGTGTACATCTACACAATTGTACTAAAAGCATAGCACAACTTATCTCAGAAGTGGGAATGTATAAAAGCATTCGACTTCTCAAATCAGGTCTATTTTTATACAGTTGCCAAGCATAGATCTAGATGTCACATGGCTTGTGTTAATTTTCTGAACTTATTTAAAGCTGTACATTAAGATGACCTAAAAGGTGAAGTAGGTTTTAAGTTGCTTAGAAACCAATGTAAGCATCTTTTGATTCAACAATATAAATGTATGTTCGGATGGTACCATTTGTTTACAGGTCATGAACACAGCCATTCTCTATTTAATGGCGGTCTCAGCCATGGACACAGTCATGGAGGTCATGGTCACAGCCATGAACATAAACACGGCCATGGGCACACTCATGATCACGGCCATGGACACTCTCATGGTCAGGATTACTGTCATGGTAAGTACTTAGTTCATGTCATAGGCCATCGTGACTCAAATTATATGCTGTACTTGGCTTGGGATCTCAAATACAAGATTTTCCCCATCTTGTGTAGTTGTAATCTGTTTTAAAGCTGGTTCTGAAATAGGGACTTCATCTCTTTTCTATGCTTGAATCTTTTCTATAAGGGCAAACAATCCTGTGAGGAGACATCCATGCAGAATACGATCAGTAGCTTTCACTATGGGAGAAGAGACAATGTGGCTACCACCTGTTTGAAACAATGCAAAGGAAAGACTTACTGTAGTGCAGCCATGTCAATCCTTCCTGCATAAGCCATAAACTAGGATCTGATGTGACTCCAAATGGGCGCATTCAGAGCAGGGAATAGTGTGGTTACTTGCAGACAGGAGGTGACAGAGTATAAAAATATTTACTTGTCCTTTTCTGCTATTCTTAGTAGAAAATTGGTGCTTGCTTTCCAAGTGTTCTCCCAGAGTTTGGCTGGAAAGCAGGAGCTCCTTCCTCCTGCCTGTTCCTTGCTCTCCCCATGTTCTCCACTCCAGTGGAACAGCAAAGGTGGTTTTGTGCAATTTGAAACTCAACTTTCACATAAATTATGGTATATTTTCACTGGAAGTCATTTACTATCCTTTAATAGGTTTTTCCTTAAAATACGTTTGTGACATAGAACCTTAGACTGGTTTGGGTTGAAAAGGACCTTATGATCATCCAGTTTCAACCCCCTGCTGTGGGCAGAGATGCCTCACAGTGGAGCATGTTGCTCAAGGCTCTGTCCAGCCTGGCCTTGAGCACTGCCAGGGATGGATATGTTCCACAGAGGCATTAATCTGCTTGGTTGAGAGGCTTTTTGACTTAGTTCTACCTTTTCCAAGTCTTATCCTTCTTGCTTTACGTTAGGCATAAATGCTTGCTTAAGAGAAATATTTCTGGTGAGCAAATTTATTTGACCTTGCTCTTGCTTGTGTGTAGGGCTTGTATTCTTGAGGGGATCTTACATTGCTAAATACTAGAAAGGTCTCATTTCTGTTTGTTTCCATTAAAAACCATGCTGATCTTTATGCATACATAAAATCTATTGTGTAAAGTGGTAATTCGTTTAATGTGTTTTAAGACTTTATACCAATAGCTGAAGTAAAAGCTGGTAATTGTGAGCAGTTTGTCTGTTCCAGACATCTCAGAAGGGAAAACCATAACGGAGTATACTATTAGAGAGAGTCACTGTGTAGCATGTTAACCTACCGGTAATTGATCTTCACAGGTGACAGTTCTCTTGAAGGGATGGCTGGATCCAGCAAACAGATTTTACAAGGTAAGCTGAAAGAAAGTATAGTGGTTTTGTTCTGGTTTAGAGGGTGCCTCTGGGAAAATGCTGGTTTTCCTAGAGGAGCTGTTTTTTGAAGTCCCCTTCTACGTTCACTGGAGTTGAAACATCAGTTTAAAAGGGAGAGCCCCAAAGCTGGCATTCAGCTTCTGTTACTGGTCCTGAAAACATCAAATGATCAAACTCTGGGAAAGTGGTGAATGCAGAAACTGAAGGAGCCTAATTGCACTGTGTGCTGTGGCAAGTGAAGACCAATATTAAGATAGAATGTATTTGGCAGATGCATATTGGCATAATTGTTAAAGAGTGCCTGAGCTTACAGCTTGTATTTCATCAAGCTGTTGTGGTTGGTTGGAGAAGATGGTGATTCAGTCTACATTGCTTGAGGCAGTATTGGAGTCTGTGATCTCCTGAGTATTAGTGTAAAGAAATTACTAATAATTTAAATGTCAGGTTTGACCTTTGGTTAATTTAAGTGCTCAAAATCTGGGGGAGAAAACTGAGTCATGCAGTAGGAAGTAATCATTTGGCATACCCAAATGTACAACAGTGTCCTGTCCGTCGGGGCCAGCCCTTGTGGCCATGTGCCCTCCCGGCGTCTTGCCCGTACCAGCCTACTTGCTGTGTATTCCGAAAGCTGTTTCTGGGTGCCTGTTCCCTTCGTTGCCAGCAGAGAGCTCCCGAGGCTAAATCTTGGTTATCTGCAAAGTCCTTGTTTCTTTGTCGTCTAAGGTGGTGTGCTGTTCGGCAGAATAAGTTGTTCATGTCTGCAGTGTTGGTTAACTCGCAAAGTCCTTTGTCTTGGAGTTCTTTGCCAAATAACTCCTACAAGGTGCTGTCAGTGAAACATGAGCATCTGTCGAAACTTTACAGAGCTGTTTCTGTTAACAGTCTTTCCATCTTATGCAGTACTTTTTGTCTGTAGGCATCAGGGAATATGAGTTTCATTACTGCAGTATGTGTGAGTATTGAAATACCTGTTACTGCTAAGTACAGAAGATAATGTCAGTTCTTCACATGCTCTGTGTTCTACGAGTATGTTGAAATCCTGTGATCATTTTCTGTTGCTTGACCAAAAGTCGACCATGAGTTTAACCAGCTTAAATTGTTGCCTAGTTCTTGCAACTCTTCTCTGTAACCTGGCTTTAAAAGGCTCCATTAGCTTTAAGAATACCAAGTTGTAATGCTATCAATTAATCTCTTGCAGGTGTATTTCTGCACATAGTTGCAGACACGCTGGGAAGTATTGGTGTGATCATATCTGCTATACTGATGCAGAACTATGGTCTAATGATAGCAGATCCTATTTGTTCAATGCTGATAGCACTACTTATAGGTGTAAGGTAAGTGTTGCTCTCACTGGTAGTTGGCAGTGTCTTTGATGTAAGTTACAGCACACATTACAGCTCAGAAGAAAAGGTTTGTCCTTTATACTGACGGCTTGCAATGTTTGCTTTTCTTCCAGGAGTGATACCTTACCTCTGTTCTGTACAGCTTTCTTGCTGTGCTCTTACAGGAGTTGTCTCTCTGCCCCTTTTCTACAGCTACAGCTTTTGCTCTTAAATCTGCATCTTTCAGCCCTGTTTGCATGATTATACAGAAATGTCTTTCAGGTTCAAGCTGTAGAAAGCTTCTTCTCTGTATTTAGTACATGCTTATATAAACCCGTGTGCTTCAGTAAATGGAGCAGAATGGCTTCAGGGCAGCAGAGCTGAGCCTGCTGGCACAGGATGTGCCCTTGTCCTTGACAAATCAAATCTGGTACTTTCTGTAGGCTTTTTCCCTGGCAAGAGCAGCCTTTTTCCTTTTGGATTTGTATTTTGAGACATCCTTATTCCTTTGCAGATCTGGTGGAAATGCTTCCAGTAGTTCTGGCCTTTCACTGTTGTTGCTTACCAAGCTTACTGTCCATATGAAGCTATTTGGATCAGACTGGACAAGCAAGCATTTCATTCAGTACTGCTGCTACTGGGGCTTTTCTGGCAGAGGTTTCACTGGTGACATGTGTCCCTGCCCATGGCAGCGGGCTGGAACTGGATGATCTTAAGGTCTTTTCCAACCCTAACTGTTCTGTGATTCTATGACATAGGGCAGAGTGCCACAACTCCAGGTCCAGCCTCATAACTGAGCACCTCTGTCTCTGTAGTGATGAATGTAATCTGAGGAGCTGCAGCTACTTATGCTTGTACCACATGTGGCATATTTATACCACGTGCATGGCAGTATTCACAAAACTATTGACGTGACTCTCCCAAATCGGCAGGGTAGGGCACTAAATGCACAGAAGTGTGTGTGTGTGAGAGAGAGAGATCACTGTTGAATTACCACTGTAATAGAAACAGGATTTTTACCTAAACCTCCTGTAATTTCATAAAGGACAAATTATTACAAACTAATTCTATTACTGAAATATCAACCAATGGGAGATAAATGTGCAGGTTACTAATGGGGAGAAAAGTATTGCTGAGGTAATAGCTGAGTAAAGCACTAGTTTCCATGTACTTTGTATTTAAAGGTCTAGCTTTATGTGCAGCAAAGCCCATGTGGAGTGCTGATCAGAAAGTATTTTTCTTCCATGCATACAGAGGTTGAAGAAGACTGCCTTCCATGATAGAGCTTTCATAATAAAGCTGTTTATGGGTATGTCTTCTAGCACGGTTAGGAGAGCCTGAGGTTCATACTCTATGCTGCGGGTGCTGGAGACCCTCAGGTGCATGTATATTTTGACCCAGACCTCAGCCTGTATCATGTTGGTGGTCCCTGGTGCTATAATGATCTCTAGAATCGTTATGCTGAGTGCAGTCAGCTGCATCACAGTCAGTAGATGCAAGCCTGCATATCTTGCAGGCTGACACATCCCAGCACAGCAGGAACAAACAGTGATTGAAAGTTTGAGTTGGGTTGGGTTGGGTTTGGTTTGGTTGGGGTTTTAATTCTTAAGTAGTCCAAAAGACTTAACTACTGATGGCTTTGCTTGAATACACTTAACCAAGGTCATAAACAAGATGACTGGCAGTTCCAGATGGATATTCCTTGAGAGCTTGAGTCCTCTTTTGTGTTGTTTGACTTTAGTAAACCTGACACTTCTGGACATAAAATCATTGTTTACTCTGCCTTCGCCATCCATGGTGCTAAGACGGTTCATAGAGGAAGAGAAGCAGTCCTTGTATTACTGTTCAGATATAGACAGGCAAAGGCATGAAGTCAGATACTCTCCACTTTACAAATGCCATTATGCTTTTCCTTGTTGTAGAAAGTTGTGTTTTCTCTATGTATGTATCTGTTGAGTCTTGACAAGCAGAGGGCTTGTCAGTTTGTGGGTTCTCAATGGGAAGACAATATCCTGCAATCTTTTCCAGTCCCTGCGTCATAAATCTATGGCCCGTTCTGAAGGGTTGGTTTGAGGCGGGGGTTGTAGCTGTTGTGTTCCTGGATGCTGCCACTAATACCTGATATCTAATATCTGACGAATCCTCCTTTGTTTCATTGAATTACAACGCATAAATAGGGCCTGGTTAAAATAGTCTGGTTTACCAGCATTTTATGTGAAGTATTTATAATTTCTGTTGCAAAAGCTTGGCTGCTTCATAGGTGTTCAGGTTGACACTCTTCAGGTTTTTCCCAAGGTGTTTTCAAGACTCTAAACTGTTTTTAATATTAAAAACTAAATGGTCATTTATCTTTTTTAACGTTAGGATTCGAAGCCTTATTCTGCAATGTTGAAGCTGTTTTAGTGTCTCGATGTGAAATAGTCATCACCAAAAGCCACAGCTTCAGTACAAAGCAAGAAGTTTGTCTGAAACCACTGTTAGTCCCACGTTTCTAGAAAGGCACTGTCGGCTAAATGTGATGCTGGATTGGACAGATATGCACACCACATAGTAAGGGGTTGAACAAATGAGGCAATTCAGTCATTTAAGTGAAGTTGTTTCCGTGGCATACATCATCTAGAGCTGCTTGAACATGATACCTCATGAAAGAGCTTTCAGGGAGCACATGCGTGTAACATTTAGGGTGTAGGCCTATAATGTTTGGGGCATAACAGTATAAAGTTGCTTTTTTTCAGTGAAGTGCTGCATTTGCTAAGATTCAGAAGGAATGTTCTTAGCAAAACTCCCTTGAACAAGTGTGTTTGATGGTGGTGTTTTGAGCCATCGTTGCTGAATGGCCTGCACTGCCTGTGTTTGCAGGCTCATGGGACCTGCCGGCCTTACCTGGGAATCAGAGCACTGTGTTGTGATGAGAACAGCCAATTTAGAGTTGGGAAACTAAGCATTAAAGCTGTGATCCTTGTCTGGACCAAAGGTTGCTGCTGATTAAAACTGCCACTGCCCGCTAGAAAACGGTTCTTGAAGTTCTGAAACAGGGTGACAGGCTTGGCACTGCCCATTGGGTGGTGGCTGGAGGAGAAAGAAGAGATCCTGAAACCTGGCTGCAGTCTTTCAGCTACGGGATTTGAAGAACCAGAGCTGATCTTGAAGCTTAGATTTTGTGGAAGGCAAACACTTCGTGTTACAGCTATTTTCTATAGTGCTGAAAGCACTAAAAAGCATTTCCTGCTGTGCTCTGACTGCAGTGGCTGTGTAAAGGGTTTTCAGCTTTGCTGTCCAAGCTCATGGCAATGCCAGAGTCTTGGTGGCTGTGCCTGCCTGACAGTGGGACTGGAATGGGTATGAGCATTACCTGAATGTGGTGCTTGTTGATGAAGAGTCTGATGCTTTCACTCTTGGTTGCTATTCAAACTATGCATCATAGTGGCAATCTGGACTTGTCAATAGCTTTTGTCTGCTTGTACACCTTTGGCTCCCTCTGCAACAGTGCAAGTGTGATGTGCTGCCAACTCAGTTTACGCATGTTTGCTGCTTTTGCTATTAGGACTTCTGTAGAGGGTCAGTTTATGTCCCAAGTCTTGCTGTGGGTTACTGCCTCCTTCACATTCCATTGTCTTGTAAAAGAGAAACTGCGTGGAGACCTCAGAGCAGCTTCCAGTGTCTGAAGGGGGCTCCAAGGATGCTGGAGAGGGACTCTT
>JANRGW010037683.1:0-34686 GCA_024733675.1 Psilopsiagon aymara
GGGTGCCCAGAGAAGCTGTGGCTGCCCCATCCCTGGCAGTGTTCAAGGCCAGGTTGGACACAGGGGCTTGGAGCCACTGCTCTGGTGTGAGGTGTCCCTGCCCATGGCAGGGGTTGGAACCGGACGATCATAAGGTCCTTTTCAACCCAAACCATTCTGTGATTCTATGATAATCAAAAGGTTCCCTTCTTACCTTAAAGTTTTCGTGGGAGCACATGAAAGTTGAATTCTTGATCCCAGAAGCTTTAATCAGAATACCAGAAAATAAGGAGCTTCCTAAGGAGAGTGTGGAGCTCCTCCAAGTGAGGCAAGAGAAGTACTAAGCACAGGAGCAGACTCCAGTGCTCTCCCTTTAAAAAGAAGCCAGATGGAATCCCATCTTGAGGGTGTACATGATCAAGCTTCGCCCTTTCACATGGCAATAGCAGCAGTAACTAGCACTTACTCAAGGAGATACAGGGGATTCAGATATAAAGGCAGGTATCCTGACTGTGGTGGTAAGGTACTCTGGGTGCTGAATAACAGTGAGGGCTGCCTCTCAGTTGCTGCAGAGCACAAGATTGAGCTGCACATAGGAGAGTGCTACACTTGTTTACACTCAAGAAACATTGCAGTACAGATGCAAGCACTGTGTGGGTTTATGCATCTCCCAGGTTGGGAAATTGCTGCCAACATCAGGTTTTTAGGTTGCTTTATTGAATTTAGACACATTCGACCTAAGTAAATTTCTTCTTTAGTCTTTGTTTGCTCTTGACCAAAATCAATTAGCTTGCAGCACCACAGGGTTTGATTTTCTAATCCAACCATGCTTAATTATTGATGCAAACCAAGTTTTCTTTCTCCCCTCAGATTCTTTTCTAATAGCTTCTTTCTTGCCCTTTAAGGATGCTCCTGAATTCTCTGCATCTATTTATAAGGGCTTCCCCGCTTCCAGGAGCCTTTAATCCAAGTCTTTCCACAGGTCGTTAGCATCAAATGTCAGCAGCTGCTTCATTTCTGACATGCAAATTACCATGCAAATGATGTTAGTCTTCCTTTCCAAGCTCACTGTCACACAGTGCAACATGCGGTACACAGAATTGTGCTCCCAAGATTTACGCAGCAGCTCATTTTGTAGTAGGACAACAGTTGTGAGAGCTAAACCATCAGATGTCAATCATCAGTGTTTTCCAAGGAGCTGGTGAATACCTCTGTATCTCAATATCTCTGTATCTCATGGTCACTCTCATGTGGGTATGGGGGGCCTGCTTATTTCTGCTGTCCTTTAATCCCTTCCATTTTTCTTTACCATCTATCAGAAATACCATGGTGCCCTTCACAGCAGACAGAATAACCCAACAGCTGTAGTGGGTGCTATTATCTTTGTTGAGTATGTCTGGGAAGCGAATGACTCAGTTGATACTTGGAGTGGCAATGTCTTGAACTACACAAAGAACATTGAAGCTGGTGTCCTCTCTTGGAATTTTGGAAAGTGCCAATAAGGGTAATAGGAACTCAACTTTTCCAAGGGCCCTGAAACCTTTGTAAGCAGAACAGGATAAACCTTTGAGGCGTTTGATTCATCGGAGCACTGGAGTACAGTTCAGTGGCTTCAGGATGTGTTTAGAGTTAAGCATATGTTTGGGGGAATTGTTAACCTCAAGCGTGTGATCAAGTGCTTTGCTGACTCAGGGACGAGACATTCCTTACAGCTTGTTGTTTTCCACTTTGCCATCTGGGAAGAGGCAGCTTGACAGCACGTGGGCTGTGTGAGACATCAGTGCGTTTCTGAAGGGGTTGTAACAGTCTTGACGTTTTCAGGTTCTCTGAATCTGGGAATCTTTGTCTCTGCAGACCTAACGTGGGTTGAACAACTTCACTGTAGTGTTTGAAAGCCAACTGACTCTGCCACAGCATTGGTTTAGGTTATCAGTTGACCTGTGCCTAATGAAACCAATCTCATGTTTGAGTGGAACTACTACAGATGCAGGTGGCAAGCTTTACAGGACATGCAGGTTTGGAGTGTGAATTGTCTCTTTCAGCTACTTTAGGAGGTCTCTTTCTCACCTGGACAACTGTAAGAGCCCAAGCTTGCCAGCACTTATAATTACAGAGTCATCTCTCTGCTACACCATTTTCTGAGCTGGGGAGCGCATCCCTATTTATAGGAAATAAATGTTGCTGCAGGCTGTTAAGGCAACTCATTCTCAGGCTGCAGCCAGAAGAGTGCATAACGCACACCTGTGACTGCATTTGTGGGTGAAGTGCAAGATGCCTTGATCCCTGGGGGTTCTCCAAATGACTTCAACTTCCCCAGAACAAGAGTTCACCTGAAAAATCTCCCACTTCACTCCCCCATGTGGTCAGCACACGCTCCTCCTCCTCTAATCTGATCCCTTTCCAGTCTGCCATGTAACACTCTGGACTTAAAAGCCATCTCTGTGCTGTTGTGCTGCTTCACATTTTGGATGAATACTTAACAGAAGAAAAAGTGTTGCTTGTAACAAAATGCATTTATCTGTGGGAACTCTTTGGCTTTTGTTTTTTTCTCTTCCAGTGACAAAATGTTCCCAGCTTTTGGATTTGGAGCGAGGATACCCCCGGAATACAAAGTAGGTGCATTTACGAGTTTTACTTATTTCCTTGGTTTATGAGACATGAAGTAAGAGAGAAATGGTTCAGTGCAGGACAGGGGCTGGGGGAACAGCTCCTACTGCTTGTTTCCATTCATCTGGCTTTCTCACCCAGTGATAACCTCACTGAAACCAGAAATCAAGGCTAGACTTGTGTTACACCCAAAATAAGTCATGGGCTTGGCAGAGCTTTGTTAATGGATGCTACTCTGATAAGAGAACTTGCCAAGCATATTTTGAAGACTCGTGAGGCCTGCTTTGGCAGAACCCAGTTGTGGAAGATGTGGTTTGGTGAGTGGCCTAGAGTCCATGCTTTGTGCTTGAGATGGGGACAAATAATCAGCTTGGTGTCTGTCATGGGCGCATCCAACTGGAACTGGATTAGGAATTTAGTCATCTGTGCTATTGTTTAGTCCCTTCCTGTGATACAGGGAGATACACAGTCCATAGAAGTATCTGTCTTCTTAAACTGAATCAACATTTGCATGTTGCTGCTTGGCTTGGCTGCACTTCTGAATTGAAAGATACACCCTCTAAGAGAGTGAAGCCTCATCACAATGCTTCAATGCATCAAGACCAATAAACCTGTAAATCCTTTAGTAATTCAGTCCATACAGGTATCATAAAGTTAACTTAAAGCCAACAGTGGCTGGTGTTTCATGTGGAACACAGCCAAGAGGCATAGGAAACATGGAAGAAACTGACACAGTTAAAAGCAACAAACACTGCTCTGAACTTGTCTCCCTTTCTTACTTTCTGCTGTAAAAATACGGTAACGCTGTAGACACCAGAGCAGCACTGCAGATCTCACGCTATTCAAATGTTCTTCCAGTGTTTTCAGTCAAAGGTATTACAGGTTATACACATCTTTTGTTTTATTAAATGACAGCAGTGTCACAACTAATAATTCACATCTTCAAATGTCGGTTCAATCATTATAAGAACTCTTAAGTTCTGCACCCATCACATGGATTCATCAGCTTTCCATTTTAGTTCAGAGTGTCTATGTTTGAGCTTCCAGTCCGCAGGAGATGATCTAACCTACCCATAGCACGTTGGTCTCTGCACACCAGCAGCTGCTCTTTCATTTCTTCCAGGAACAACAAATTGCAAGGGTTGTAGAACTGACTCCCACTGCCAAGGGTTTCTAAGTAACCATGAGAGCCTCCACACAACTTAAGCAACATAGCTCCCTTAAAGGTCTAAATGAAAGCTGACCAGTGTTTGCATGGCAGTAACGCAGTGAGGGAAAGCCAGAGGTAAGCAGCCAGATAAAAACAAAGTGGATTCAGGTCTAATTTATGTCAAGTTTGGTCACAAGCTTTAGAATAATGAGGCCTGTAACTCACTCTCCAGCAGGAAACTATACTAACATTGCTGTTTAGGATCAGCTGAAAGTCTCTGCTTTCAGGCTGGCCATAAGCTCTGCATTTTCTTGCCAAGGTTTCCTTGGCATACTACACCACACAGGAGAAAGGAGTCCATCCGCGGCGTTGTCAGACCAATGCCTCGGGTTTATACTGTCTTGAGATCCTCCTAATAGCCTGGGATGGGTGCTGGAGGATAGTATCAACCTGAGTTTAATGAGATTCTTGTCCCATCACACCTCTTTGCATGCTACAAGAAAAGCAACGTTTGCTATGCCAGCTATTATTCCCCATGGAAAAATTCACACCATTACACATTAGCACTTCAGAACAATATCAGTATCCACCTCTGCAGGCTCTTTATGAATCTCTTAAGGTTGATCCCCCTGTAAATCCTAGTTTTGTACATGCTTCCTACGGAATTCCCATTTCAAGAGCACACCACTGTGTTACGCTGACTTTATTTTCCTTCAGCTCAGCTCCAAATTAAACACTTCTGCTGTTAGCAGAAAACCAGCAGTTTCTTAGTGGCATAAGGAATCTGTGTGAGCAAAGGAGCAAGAAATGCCACATATAATGCTCGTCGTCAGCCTAGAGATCTTTCATCAAATGCTTGGCAATACAGTCTTCTTTCCCCAAGCCCTGACAAATACATCACCCTGCTCCTTGATCTAAGTAAACCTCTGAGAGCAATATTCCCCTCTTGAGTTTCTATCACATGAAACTTGCAGAACATGGGGGTTATTCCACAGAAGTGTCTCCAACCCTTCACTTCTTTTCTGCATTGAGAAGTATCTGAGAAGTCTGATGTAAAGTGAAGAGGTGGCAGATAATACGGACTTAGACACTGCTGCAGAAGTTCACAGTGAAGAGGAGGAAAGAAAGCTGAACCAAAACCACTTATTTCTTAACTGACAGAACTCAGGAGAACTGAGAAACCACTCAGTAGCACAAAACTTCCTGCTCAAATGGAAAGAAAGCTTGAATTGTGAGAGCCCCATGGCAAGTGTATTGCCAGTAACACAGTCTTCTTTCCTAAAGAAGGACTGCAGGTTGACACCTGAGTAGGTACAAAACAACTTGCAGTTTGTTTTAAGGCAGTCTTGGTTATTTCTGCATCTTCAATGAAAGCTTCTTTCAGTGTTTATGCTGGGAAGAGTTGCTGGGCTGAACCTCACTGTGGTTACAGAAAGAGGACAGCATCTTCATGATGCTGCACAGTCTGGTTTGCTGGACAGGTAAGGGACTTGAAAAATGCTGTGGTCTTCCCTGCACTTTTCTTGCACTGATTTCTGCATTTTCCAGGAGCTTGAGGGCAAAAAGTATATGCAAACCAGAAGGATGTGAAACAGACCAAGGGAAGAATACAGGATTTGTCACCTTATCCAAGCAACTTGAATTTAGACATGAAAACTGGACAGCATGCTCACAAATCAAGTAGAAAGGAAAATAAATGGCCAAGCTTGGCCAAGCAGAAATGTCTACAATGTGTCTTAGCCAAAGACGCAAGCTGTCCGCTTCCAAACTGTTTGATTAATGAGCATTCTGAAAATAATAGATTTTGAGCAATGGTTCTTTAAACGTTAGTGCCTAAGCTCTTGCAAAATATGCAGGCATTCCATTCAGACTGGCAGTGGCTTAATAGTGTTCAATTTATTCCTAGTTAAGTGCTCAACATTGTGCATCTCAGCATTTACACTTGTATGCATCTATTGTTCATCGAGTTTTGACAGTCTTGACTTATATTAGTAAGAAAGTATTCCTAAACATGCCTCAGTTTGGCATATTTTGTCAATTAGTCCCAGGACCATCACCATCGAGGTTTCAGAAAGCTTGGAGCTATATGGGGCAGGGTAGTTAATTTAAGGGGGCCTATGAGGATGCTGGAGAGGAACTCTTCATTAGGAACTGTAGTGACAGGATAAGGGGGAATGGGTTTAAACTGAAACAGGGGAAGTTCAGGTTGGATATAAGGAAGTTCTTCCCTGTGAGGGTGCTGAGGCGCTGGCACAGGGTGCCCAGAGAAGCTGTGGCTGCCCCATCCCTGGCAGTGTTCAAGGCCAGGTTGGACAGAATCTTGGGTGACACGGTTTAGTGCGAGGTGTCCCTGCCCATGGCAGGGGGTTGGAACTGAATGATCTTAAGGTCCTTTCCATTCCAAGCCATTCTGTGATTCCGTAATTCAGTGACTGGACAATCTAGAAGAAAGGATCACTGATTTTCAGAATTCAGGCATCCATAGTCAGCATTTGCAAAATGAACCAAAAGCTTGGTTTCAGAGCAGCTTTTGATGTGAAAAAATGGAAGTTCATTTAGAGCAAAAGGGGTTTAACAAAAATGTGAAGGTCAGAATAGAATAGTATGATCTTAAGTTCCTTTTCAACCCTAACCAGTCTATTAGTGTATGATTCTATAACAAGTTTTGATGCAACTTAAATAAAATGCCCTTTCATAGTCCAGAAGCTTTCCATCTCAAAAATACTCATGAAGTAGGAAATCTTCTTTTCCTTTCAGCCTTAATTAGAAACCTCTATAGCAAGGGCCATACTATAAGACTGAATTTCATTCCATTCCAATACAAGGCAAGTAAGTTACCTGCTATGTTAAATCAAGGTGACTTTACTAACCTGGTCAGAAGCACATGGAATTATGGTTCTGATTCTTGCAAAGGTCTCACAGGTACCATCACATTGACAAACAACTGCCTTTCTGTGTGCTGGTGCCTGACCCTGTGCGTGTACAGGCAATGGAGGCATTGTCCAGTGGCAAAAAGAAACTGTTATAATCTGCCTTAGCACAATCTTTTAGACTGTTTGCTTAGTTGATGTGTCCTCAGGAACACTGATGTCCTCTGCATCATGATGTATCGTAGAGCCACTTATTTTGCTTGCTAAAAATCTTGAAGAGATTACCTGAGAAATAGTATGGTTTTGGGGAAGGAAGTTCCAGCACAGCTGTGATTTAATAATCCCACATCCATGATGGTATCTGCTAAATAATTTATCTGGAGTCCTGCAAAGGGAAAAGATTGATACACAGCCAAGTGCAAGCAAACGTCCTTGTAGGGTTTGAGTGGTGTTCTGTGCAGCACCCCAGGTAATGCCAGGCTGATCATTTATAATCACCTCTGCAGCCCCAAATTTCCCTTTCTTTTCCTCTTATGGATTGGTTTTATGGACTGATGTTAAGAGTAGGAGGGCTGAGCAGAGGATCAGCTACATATTCAAAACTTAATCCAGGGTCTGTGACACAGTTTTGTGAAGACACTTCTTACCGTGAAGCTGACATCCACCGCAGACCACGATCTGTGTTGGCATGACTTGACATATACCTGATTTCCTGACTGCTAGATTGATCCATCATACCAGCCACTCTAACAGATTATATCAAAACATGCTTGCTGCTGAAGAGCCAAGTGTCTTGTTTCCCCTGAGGATTTCCCAGTCTTCAGCATCTCAGATGTTCACACTTCTGCCTCCTTTTCGCCATTAGTTTATCAGTTCTAAGGGAGCACGAGGGCTGTGTCATGTTGGCTTGCCTCAGGTGATGATTTCCTGTTTGGGAACCATCATGGAGCTGCTCAAAGAGCTTTTCTCCTTCACATCACACTTAAATCTTGTTTAAGTCATGATAGAGTGTTCAGAGAGCATAGGAAACAAGTCAATACATCTGCACATTCATTGAGTTTCCTGTCCTGGCTTCAGGATGTATTTTAACACTGTTCTTGGTGCATCAGGATGACGATGTATGAAGGCCATTTGCTTTGGGTGGGTAGCAGCTATTGTTCAGGCAGTATTAATTTCTGGATCATTGTGCACACTTTCTAGGCTTGGGTTTTCCTTATTGGCCTGAACTGTCAGCTACATTTTCCTTAGATTCTGGCCTGGGTGCCATAGCTCGGAACCAGATAAATTGTTTGCATAGTGCAATCCTGAAGGAAGTACAGCACGAAACACATCAAACCCCTGCTTGCATGTGAGTTTAAAATACTGTGTTCATAGCTCTGGGAAAGAATTGTGATGCTCCTTTAGTTGTAATGTCAAGTGCATTTGGAATAAAGACATAAAATCACTGAAGAGGCATGGAAGAAACAGCGGTAAACATGCATCACCATCCTTCTTGCTCTGGGATAACACTAATACAAAATACAGAAAGTCTAAAGGAAGAAGAAAGGGTATTGAACAAAAAAATCACAGTGAGTGAGAACGCACATAATTGCTCTTGACAGCTGCAATTACCTTTGGCCTGCAGCTGGTTATGAGGCTGGCAGATACCAGCTGGGCAGAGCGTACCAAGAGACACACAGAGCAGCCAGACAGAAGGGCTCTGGAGACATCTGAGGCATATCTGACAGCCCTGCTCTTCTGTGCCTGCTCAGCAAGGAACACGGGACGTGACTTCCTGCATTTTCTTCCATTGACAAGTAGGGTAGCCTGAATGGGCCACGTAAAACCCTCTGTAAGAGGCAATGGATGCCTGGTGTAGACATAGCAATTCCCTGGCTGGGCTGAAGGGGTTGCAGACTCTTCAGTGAGTTTTTGCTTCACTTTCCCATCATGATAGAAGTCCTCCTTCATTTAACCTCTTAATGAGTAACGTTTTGCTTCACTGTGGTGAGCAAACCCAGCATCTGATGAGGAAATTCAATTTCTGTGTCAGAAACTCTCTTTGGCAGTAGTTAGCCAACTAATAGAGTCATGGAGTCACAGACTGGTTTAGATTGGAAAGGACCTTAAGATCATCCAGTTCCAAGCCCCTGCCATGGGCAGGGACACCTTCCACTAAACCATGTCACCCAAGGTTCATCCAGCCTGGCCTTGAACACTGCCAGGGATGGGGCAGCCACAGCTTCTCTGGGCACCGTGTGCCAGCGCCTCAGCACCCTCACAGGGAAGAGCTTCTTCCTTATATCCAACCTGAACTTCCCCTGTTTCAGTTTAACCCCATCACCCCTTGTCCTATCGCTACAGTCCCTGATGAAGAGTCCCTCCCCAGCATCCTTGTAGCCCCCTTCAGACACTGGAAGCAGCTCTGAGGTCTCCACGCAGCTTCTCTTCTCCAGGCTGAACAGCCCCGTTTACCTTTTTACCATATACCACTTTGCTTTTACAGAACCATCTATGCAGTCATGTATTTGATCTATGGTTCTATTAGTCATAGACCATTTCCCAATACTGTGCTCTCAAGTCATCTAAACTAGCAAATAAAATAGCATCATCCGACAAATAAATCTCTTTCTGCAAATAATCCAGGTTTCATTGTACAGGGAGTAACCAGGTTGCTTTCCATATGACTAGGACTGTTGGTACTTTTGAAGGTCCTACAGACATCTATGAAGTCTCAAATGTGTATCATTGGAGTTGGCTATATAAATGCCTTCATGAACCTGGAATTAAATATCTGAGTTCCATTTTACATTTCACAAATCACACGCTTAAATATGAATTGGAAGACAAATGGTGAGCCTCATTCAAGACAATTTAAGGGAAAACAGGAAAATTAAGATTAAAAGAATAAAGCCTTCTCAGTGATCAAATGGGGCAAAAAGGAATCTGGACAGAAATGCAGGCAAGAACCACCCTTAAAACCAGAAAAGAGCATCTGAAGAAAGTTTCAGTCCCAGCAGATTGGTGCTGTGGATTAAGTGACAAGACAGACATGGGGAGCCTCAAACCTGAGAGTTCCATTGCCTACCGTAGTTCATACAGAAGTTGTGTATTACTTTCCCAGACCACTAAAGATACAATACATTGCTTTAGCTGAAAATCAGCAACTGTTTTGTATTCTGTCATTCCCCTTAAAAAATAGCTCTGTAGTAGTTTATTATAGACAGGTTTAGAGAGACAGAGAGACCGGAGTATTCATTTCCTCCCAACCTACTGTCACTTCCTAACCAGCTCAGACCCCTTCTATCTCTTACATTATTATTTCACAGTGTGTCCAGGTGACTTTTGTGATCTCTTTAGAGCATAACTTCTTTTCTCAGTACACTCATGGCCTTCAAGTGAAGAACTGTTCACACAAGTGAGTTCAGGATTCAAAAGGAGCCTGAGCTTCCACTGTCAGTGCTCTATTGCAGCCTGCTTTCTCCTGCAATCCAAGATGCTGAGCTAGGGAGAAGTGGCATTTAAATCTCAGCAATGGATCTGTCTTCTGTGCCTGGCATTGGTAGCCCAATCCTGATGCCGTATTTATGTGATTCCTCATGTATTTGGTTGGCTTTAATTTGTGCTCTTTTTTTTCCTTGGCTTTATTGTTATTGACAAATTTGATTCCAGTTTCATTACTTTGTTTCTGTGGGGAGTTCCAGCAGGGACTCTATTTCATATTTAATGGCTGGAAGCTTGAAAGGTCTCTGGTTTAACACAGGAATAATGTAAAGGGTATTTAACTGCAAGTCCTCTTGGAATAATTTTTCTGACTATAGCCTTTTTCTCTTCTTTGCCTTTCACTGCAGGTCTCCCATGATTTTGCAATCAATTTCAATGAAGACAACCCAGAATGTGCAGGTAACGCACACGCGGCCGGACTGCTGTATCATTGCTGTGTGCTAAATGTGCTTGAGTTTTTTACTGTATCCCCTGAGTGTTTCTTAAAGACAGCAGCCAGGATTTTCAAAAGCTCGCAATCTCCAAGGCATTTGGCTTGCCTTTAGGAATCTTAGAGTGCCACACATGAATTTCCTGACAAATAGGTCCCTCTGAAAGTACATCATGTTGGACATTCAGCTCTCGCGCTTCCTCATATCCCTGGCAAAGCACTGAAGTAAAGCCATGTCTTTCAGCTTCATCCCAGATCTTCAACTACATCAACAGCAGAGGTTGTACTACTAAGAAGTTGCAAAAGCAGATTCTGCCAGATCAATAGCAGGAGCAGCCTGGTGCAAGTCCACCCAGCGATGTCCAGCACCAAAGGTCAGGGTAGCAGCTAAGGACTGCTGTTGCAGAAGGAAGTGTACTTCCATGGCAGTAGATGCAGCAGGAGGCTGTTTTAACACAGCATAATTGTGTTCTATCCATAATCAAGCACTAATCCTCGGTAGTCAGAGGCCACGTTCATGTAGCAGACGTTGCTAGATGTCTTGTATTTGTAAGCATCACTGGCTGATGCTGTCTTTCTAGAATCCTGCCACAAATACAACTTTTGTAAAAGACAGTAACAGAAAAATAATCTCTAAACAGCCCAACCAATAAGCCCAGACTATCACTTTGCTGACAGTCTTGGTCAGATGATCACTGCTGTCTAAAACCCACAGGTTGTTACTCTCCCTTATCCTTCTGCTTCCGCCCAAACACTGAGATGGGCGCTTCAAAATGCTCTCCCTGTTTTCTGTCTATTTTCTAGCTGCTTCTTTCAGCCTTTCTCAGGCTTGTTAGTGACTTTCCTTCAGGCATGGTCAGTGGAATCTGTTCAGGATGACAATTAAGATGCCAGGAAATGGAGTGAGGAAAGAAGAGAGGAAAAACAATTCAAGGAAAGGAGTTATTAAAAGAACTCAGAGTTCGCTCATCCTAAATGCCAGACCTCTGTTTCCAGTTCAGTGGGCATTTCTGTTTTGTTGTTGCACTTGGACTGTTGGATTGCCCCAGCCACTGCAGGTCGCACACTTGAAATGTAATTGGCATGTGTGCTACAGCTGCTTGATGTGTTCACACAGTTTTTTACATTGCTTCTAAGGAGTTCAAAGAAGCAGAAATTACATTTATGCATCTGCAATTGCCTGTATAGCTTGTGAGCCAGCTTGAAGTTGAGGCTTTAGTCACACTGAAGACATGGGGATGAGGTGGGGAAGCAAAACAGACCTCAGCATTTTGTCTGGACCATCACATTTTAAAATGTGTTGGCTTGCCTGCTTCTGAACACAGAAGGCCTGATCTGTTTAAAACATCTCAGATAATAACAGTCGGCATTAGGTGATATGTAATGTGCAAATCTAGCTTTGTTTCCCAGTCTAAATGCAAGACATTTAAACTGCATACTTCAGAGAAAAGCCCTAGTAGTCCATACAAAGAACGCTTCTTTTATCCTCTCTTTGCTGTCTCTGTTGAGTCCAAGGCTAATTCTTTTATCACACTGACATTGTTGTATAATGGTTTGTATTGACTGAAAAGGCTTTCACATCTCTGTAGCAGGTCAGAGGTTGGACAGACAAACCCTCTGCAAGTAAACAACTTTCTATCCAGACCGTACTGTGTATGCAGAATAAAATGTAATAATGGAAATGAGAGGAGGAAACAAAAAGGAAGGAGCTGCTGTATGAGTTTTGCCTTGGCTTATGTCACTTCATATTTAAACTTTACTGGGTTCTTTGCATAAGACTTAGTTATCTGATAAGTTAACCCAGCATCACCTAGAAGTTGAGGTTTAGGGCTAAAAAGACATAAAAAGATGGTTGTAGTGCAAAAGGCCAGGGAAGAAATTTGCAGGCGTGCACATGCATGTGTGAGATATAAAAAGCACTTCTTTGTCCTACATGACACCCTTTAAAATAATACACATCTGGATGAAAGCAGGGAAAGGATAGGTACCAGAAAACGTTTCCTTATCTTCTGTAGCTCGCTCATCACACGCCTGTCGTGGATGCTTGATCAGTTCCTATCACCAGCCATTCTGTGATGTTTTCTAGATGCTCTCACTTTATTAGATGACATGGAGCAGTAACACCAGCATGTCATGTGGAAAGAGAATGCAAGAGTGAGATGGAGATAAGGTGCTTAGTGACCAAACTATTTTTCCTCGTAATATTTAGCATACGTGCCAGAAAACAAAGAAAAATTGCTGCAGAGCAATTCCTTAAAGCAGGAAACAAGGGATGGATAGAAAGTATGTGTCTAATTTGCTTTGAGGAATGAAATCCCTATCTTTGTGAAAGTAGTGAGCTTTCACTGGCACCAGGTAGTGTGAAGCATCCCTCTACATTGAGTAAGAACTGTGTATAGAATCATAGGATCATTTAGGTTGGAAAAGACCTCTAAAATCACTGCCTAAACCATCTCAACTGCCAAGTCCAGTACTAAACTGTGTCCCTGAATGCCACATCTGCAAGTCTTTTCAATACCCCCAGGGATGGTGACTCAACCACTGCCCTGGGCAGCCTGTTCCAATGCTTGACAAAGCTTTCAGTGAAGAAATGGTTCCTAATCTCCAGTCTAATAAACCTCCCCTGGAACAGCTTGAGGCCGTTTCCTCTTGTTCTCTCACTTACTACTTTGATGAAGATGACTGGAATTCACAGAATATGGATATCCTCACCTTTCCTCCCCTGGTACAATTTCCATTCTTGAAAATCATAGTATATACTCTTATTTTTTCAGTATATTAATAGTTTTATACTTCAGATTTAGTCTTTATTGTCTGCAAAAGAAAGTGACAACCTCTAATCAGAGCAAATGCTTCTACACGTGCATGCATTCTACATGCGTCTTACACCCATCTATATATGTGTACACTGTATTTCATCAGAGCTGTGCAAAGTGGATTCCAATTAAAAATGCAGAGGTGAAGGAGTCCAGAGAAAAGTAACCTACAAATTAAGCCACTCAGTGACCTGCTGGATTTGGACACATAAGGACAGTAGATATTTCTAAGAGATACTGATCTGAAACAAGAAATTGTTTCTAGAACATGTTCATTTCTAAAATGAAAGCAACTTTCTGACATGTACCACGGTAAATCTGTGTGGAATGTAGGGAGTGAGTTTCATCTTACACCATTTCAGTGCATAAGGAAAAAAACTGCAGTGCATCTTGTCATCATCTTGGGGAAGATTTATGAGGCCTTCATGCAAGATCAGTAGGTATACGTAATGAAATCCACAGCAGGTTTAAAATTAGGAGTTAACAGAAGGCGTGGTTTGCGATATATAATTTAGTCAGTGGCATTACCAAGGGAAATTTTGTAACATTACATTTTAGCCAATGATAGCTATAATTGGAGCACATTCCTTTGTCTATGAGCACTGCAATGGAAAACTATGTTTGTAACTACCTACAAAGAGAGAGGATTGCGTTCTCCACCATTTTTTTTATAGGAGGTTCAGATTTATTGTTGTAAAGCCATGACAGTTCCCTGTGATTTGTTAGTAACCAGTCTGCACCCACATATCCTCTAAACCTGGTTGAGTAACATTTCATGAGTGAGCTATGCAAACTAAACCTGCCTTAG
This sequence comes from Psilopsiagon aymara, assembly GCA_024733675.1. Classification (NCBI taxonomy): domain Eukaryota; kingdom Metazoa; phylum Chordata; class Aves; order Psittaciformes; family Psittacidae; genus Psilopsiagon; species Psilopsiagon aymara. The sequence continues at coordinate 14,144 of JANRGW010037683.1, forward strand.
CCTCTTACAGACGATTTTCATTCTTCTGCATCCTTCATAAATCTCCTCAGTCTGTGGCTTTCTTTCCAACTTTAGCCCTCTAATCCTTTAGGTTGGTAAGCTGAGAGTTCTGAATGCAAAGGCAAACCTGCTTCACTTTAGGAAATCCTTCTTCTTAGTGATTTAAAACACCAAATTCCATTCGGTGATCTGTCAAGTGTGTCAGCAGAAGTGTGTTCTCCCTGCTCTGGCTATATATCCTGGAATGAAAAAGCACAGAATAGCTACTTCTTCCATCAAAACTTGACTAAAGCTCATTTTTCTGTTGGCTGCAAAGCATCCTGCTGTTTCTTGCAAGATTCTACAGCTTTTGGTCATAATCAAATTCTACCTCTGAGCAAGAATGCAAATTCATCCTGTGCTCTTTTCTTAGCAAAGGGGAATCAGGAAAAGCTGTCAGAATTCCTTGACACCTCTAGGTTGTAAGTACAAAGGGCAGATTTGTTGGTAACTACCACAATAAGCAGAATTTAACTGAAGAGGAGGAGGGAGAAGTGTTCAAGTGTTTCTAATTTGTGCTACCCTTTTAGCATTAATCTCTTGATCACTTACACCTTGCACTGAGGAGGAAGGAGGCTAGGGTACTGCAAGCTGACACCTGAAAAGAAGACATTAAAAGGAGAAGCATGGTACAATGAATTATATATTACAAGCTAGCTTCAAGGCAGCTAGGAACAGCTCCTTGAAAATCACTTGAAGTTGTTAGTCCTTCCTAATTATGTGATGTCTTGAATTTATTCATTAAGAGCCCACCTTTTACTCACATTTTAAACAAGCATGATCCTGGTGATGCACTCCACATTTACTCGCCTTTTGTGTGGCTTTTCATGCCAGGAATACAGGGCGTGGTGGAGGCGTATCAGAGCTGCCTTCCCAAGCTGCAGCTGTATGGACCCACAAACATCGCTCCCATCATCCAGAAGGTGGCAAAATCAGCATCAGAGGAGACCAACACCAAGGAGGCCTCGGTAAGGGCATAATGCTGTGTTCACCTTCCTTTTTGTATTATGATAGATCTCTTGCAGGACATCCAAACAGGGCCCTTTCATGGATGTGAATCATGCCTTCACAGGTCTCACTAATGGCTTTCACAGCTTGAGCCTGTGTCAGCTGGAGCAGTGTATCTTGCCTTTATGGCTTCGAGAGTCACAACTTCAAACTGTTCCCCACTGTTCTGTTTTCTGCTTTTAAAGCTGTATCACACCTAGTTCTTCACTGTGAAAATATAAATGCCACCACTAAGCTAACAAAACTTTAGGGACCAAGTCCTAAAAGTGTTAATTGTGCAAAGAGGAGAGTTCAAATGATTCTGTAAACAGACTACCCAGTTCCAGGTCTCTTGCAGAGGCTGGACTAAAACCCTTTTGTTCAACTAGGGGATTTTTCCAGCCATTCCTTTGAAATCTGTATGCAGTTTTCAGACTTGCTGTTACTGATGTGGAGTATCATGTGCCTTTTGGAAAGCAGGAGACAAGTCTGTTAGCCTGCATCTGATACAACACCCATGAGAGATTTCTTGGCTAAAAGATTTAAGCATAGATCATGTTTTAAATGTACGTCTTTTAAATGCATTAGGCTTCTTTTTCTCCTGCCTTCCAGACAGAATAGGAGAATGGGAGAATGAGAGAACTGGAAAGAATAGGTGAATGAGTAGATCTGAAACGTTTACGAGAGCAGTGCTGTGGCAGTAAAGAATGTAAGAGAGAACTTGTGTACTGCATTATGGAAAACGCCTGTGTATAGGAACACAATAAAGCTGTGCATTGGCACGCATCTCGTACCAGGCCTAGAGCTTTCCCTAAGCTTTCTTCATGTGCTGACCCTTTTTTTAAGTCCTATTAAGGCAGCAAGATATTTCTGTTCATGAGTCTGGGCTTGCGATTGTCATTCCAGTGCTGTTTGCAGGTTCTTGAGGGTATTTAGAGTCCCGGTCGTAAAATGGGGAGTTGTTGTGTTTTCATTTCCATGCCCACCTAATGCTGAGATGGCTGACTGTTCCCAGTGCTGCCTCTAACTAGTCTGTCATATTGAATATGTTGTTCCGTGTTTCTAAACCTAAGCTTCCCCTCTTTCTGTTGGAAAAAACAAACTAATTTATAGCAGTAGTCTTCAAGATGAAGTGTTCTCCCTTTGCGTTTTGTTTTATTCATGGCAGGAGATAAACAGAACACTTGGAGTTTATATAGCTGTGTGCATAACAAATGTTCATTATGTTAAGTGTGTTGATATTGCTCATGCAGACTGGCCAAATTCTAGGAGCTGTTCATTTTTCCTATTAATGCACATTTGTTCAGTGACTCCAGCTGCCTAACAATTCATAAAGAGCGCATGCGAGAGTCACTCTTCCTCATTACCAAGTGATGTCCTAGCTCATGGTCCCACTTCAGCAGGCTTTGGAGTTTTGGCAAAGAAATTGCCCCTGCATATGTCAGGAGGTTGGAACTGGATGATCTTAAGGTCCTTTCCAACCCTTAACTATTCTAAGATTCTATGGTTCCATGAAATTGCAAGCTCACAGAATTGCTTGCTGCCCTTTAGAGAATGAGAAAAACCTCTCTTCAGGGCTCTGCATTAAGTGATTGAAGATGGATATATTCCTCCCTGCACATGCCCTTGCTCTCCCCAGGGTCCCCCATACCTGGCATTGTGTGGTGCTTCTCCATAGTGTGTGTCAGCCTCCAGTTTGCAGATGGATGCACCCATCTCACTTTCCTGTTTGCAGAGCGTGTCTGCAGAGTGCTGTCATAACCTCCCTGGTAGCTCTGCTACAGGTTTGTGATGCTTCAATACCCCATTCCTCCCGGCCTCCAACTGGCTTCCAAAGGGAAAACAAATGCAGTCAGAAACTGACAGCATAAGTGGTTGTGCAGCAGATGGCAAATAGGGCTACTGAGGATCTCTGGATTATTCCAGACTTCCCAGCCAAAGTCCTGACTCTCCCAGGTCTAGCAGCTAGAAACCCCCTTTTCTACACTGTGAAGCCCTTGGCTCCCTCGAGCTCCTGGAAATTACCTGAACTAGAAGTAACCTCCAGAAGAGGATAGATTAGTAGCTGAGGAGGTTTGGATTGGAAACAGATGTAACCTTTGATTCACTATAAAGGCTCTTTTCTGTCTTAAGAAAGTTCATGAGTGGCTCACCAGCAACGCTTATACTGGAAGAGGGCAAGCAGCTTTGGAGCATGAACTAACGCTGTACTTTCTCACTTCTTTCCCAACAACTTCAGCAATATTTCATCTTGCTGATTCTGACGGATGGCGTCATCACAGACATGGCTGACACCAGAGAGGCCATTGTCCATGCCTCTCACCTTCCCATGTCAGTCATCATCGTCGGGGTGGGGAACGCTGATTTTAGTGACATGCAGATGCTGGATGGTGATGATGGGATCCTGAGGTCTCCCAAGGGCGAGCCTGTGCTTCGAGACATTGTCCAGTTTGTGCCATTTAGGAACTTCAAACATGTAAGCTGACTTTTCCGTCCACTCCACAGAAGGGTGAATGTATATAATATAGAGTGAACGGTGCCTGGGGCATGAAGTGTTTAATACGTCTGTGGCATTATTTTGTCAGAAATGGAGAAGAATACAGAATCAGACGTGCTCCATTAGTAAGATGTGGGTTGGAGGGAAGAGGTGGGGCAGAATCCATGTGCTTCTGGAGGTAGCAGTCATTGCTTCCACTTTCTCCATGATTTTAGTTTCATTGCTCTCCCTGAATTATTTTTCCTGGAGTCTCTTTTTCATTCTCTTTGCATCTGTTCTGTCAGGACTCCTGTATTCTGCTCTCCCTCCTTTCGTTTCCACAGGCAGCAGAAATGGCTGTGAACTTGTACTCACGGTGTTCCGTAGGAGCCTGTTTACTTGTTGAAATGTAGGTCCCCAAGTTCTCAAAGACAGGTCAGTCCTCCCACAGGGTTAGGGCTAGGGTTTTTCAGGGCCCTTTTCCTCCATATGGAGGCACGGAGTGGCTGTTGTATCCCTCAGCAATGCTTATCACATCCCTTTCCCTCTGTTCTTCCATCTTTCTCTCCTTCCATGCATTTTTATGGTGACAGTGCCACTCCGTCCCCTATCTGCTGGAAGAAAGCATGAGCACTGACCTGCTCAGAACTTGTGATTCTCCTTCATCAGATAATCCCAAGTACATAGCACTGTAGTGTATTGCTGGGGTGTCAAGAGGTGAGTTACTTGTGGGCTAGACCTACTTTCAATTAAAACATGTTTTCTCCCCCTCTCTCTCAGTAGCAGAGATAATACAGATAGAGCAATAGGTAATGTATTTGCTATATCAGAAAAGTCAATATCTCTTCTGCAAGTTGATATTTAGTCTGTTTATTGAGATCTTTCAGCATTTCAACAAATGTCAGTGTAACGGATGAGTGTCCATAACAGTACTCACTTCTGGCTGAAATTCTTTATTGCTATATCCCAAATAATCTCTCTGAACAAAGCGACATCCACAGCTATCTTGCTCCCTTATCCTCAGCGCAAAGACCGTGCCTTTTGCGTCAACCAGTGAAAGAATTTTTCATGGGAGAAATGAGTGTGATGTTTTGATTGAGATTTATTTTTCCTCACAAAGAAAGGCAGATTTAATCCATTACGAGATTTCTGTCTTATCAGTTCTGATTAAACCCGAGAATTACCATAAATCAGCTTATGGCATTCAACAGCTTTAAGTAAAGGATGTATTTGGTTAAAAATCACATCCTTTTTGTTAATGTACATTGTGTTTAGTTCTTTCTAGGAAGGGTCTTTCTGGACTAGTTGTATAAGGTTTCTAGGTTTTTCTGATAAAGCCAGTATTCTGTATGCTTAATTCCATGCTACTGCTCCTGCTGATGGAAAGAGGAGAGAAAAGGTTATTTGTGAGCAATTATTTTTTTGCTTTCCTGGAATAGAAAACCAAAATCCATTTGGAGTCAACCCAAACAACATTGGTTTTCAGTACTTTAATTCTCAGGACAGCCTGGAACTTAAAATCTCATCTGTACCCAAAGAGATCAAAAATAACCTATCCAAAAGCTGCCCCTGTGAGAATATTGAAAGCAGGGAGAAGGAAGTTGTAAAAATAACCTACAGAGTGAATCCCCTGTATTTTAGAAGTTTGACTTCAGAGAAGGTTCTCATCCTGCACAGCACTCATACAGGCAGTTAACACATTTCAGTTAGTTACAATTATTAGTTACCTAAAGCCTCATACCCACTTCAGTATTGTACTGGCTCGAGATCCAGTGCAAACAGAAAACTTTATTATAGGTGCTTAATCTGCTACATGATGTAGTGTATAAGGAGTTTAACCTCATCACCCCTTGTCCTATCTCTACAGTCCCTGATGAAGAGTCCCTCTCCAGCATCCCTGTAGCCCCCTTCAGACACTGGAAGCTGCTCTGAGGTCTCCACGCAGCTTCTCTTCTCCAGGCTGAACAGCCCCAATGTTCTCAGCCTGCCTTTGTATGGGAGGTGCTGCAGCCCCTGAGCATCCTCATGGCCTCCTCTGGACTTGCTCCAACAGCTCCATGTCCCTCTCATGTTGAGGACACCAGAACTGCACACAGTTCTGCAAGTGGGGTCTCACGAGAGCAGAGCAGAGGGGCAGCATCACCTCCCTTGACCTGCTGGTCACACTGCTTTTGATGCAGCCCAGCACATGGGTTGTTTCTGGGCTCAAGTGACACTGAAGCCACTCATGTTCAGTTTCTCATCGACCAACACCCCCAAGTCCTTCTCCTCTGGCTGCTCTGAGTCACAATGATGCAGATGATACAAACAGATGAGTATTGGTCCCATGTTCAGTTAGGTGATCTGCACGTGATCCACAGAAGCTGATGGCAAGTGCTCCTGCCCAGCGTTTTTAAAACTATTGCAGGGTGAAGCTTCCTGATTGCTAGAGCTTGTGTGTGCAGCCATGGCACCGGACTTTTCCCCACTCCTGTTTTCACCCTTTATGTAGGGGTTGTTGGTAAGATGCCACAGAGGCAGGCTAAGGTGTACACAGCTTTGGCTCACTGCAAAGGAGATTTAAAAAGCCCCAGTAGTTCTCAACAGCAACATAGAAATCAGCTGATTTCAGTGAAGAGAGGTTTAGGCAAGAATGGGGCAACTGTGGAAAACCATGAATTTCACTGCGAAGGATTAAAATAGATGGGTTCTGGTACTGTGTAACACCTGAAAACAGTCACTGCTCTGTCACACAAAGAATGGGCTCTGTTTTGTCAGTTTATTCATGCAGACATGTTCCAGCCTTTTTTTGCCTACACAGATAGTTGTGTATTAATGTCACAGTAGGGAAGCAGCAGTTCATTTTATTCAATACTAATCACATGTGTGACTCAAAATACCAAAATAGTTTTGTTTCTGATTTTAGTAGCATTATCTATGTATTTGTAGTTTTGTAGCATTTGATACTGGAATTTATAATAGCCCAGGGATTAGCTTGCCTATGGATAATTTACTAGTTACATCCTATGGAAGCCTAATTTTAAGACTGGAAAGATAAGGATCTCACCCCATGAAATACAATAGGGCAATAAACACTCAATACAACTACTTTGTGAGATGGTAGTTTTGAAACCTGTCTGGCACTGAGGAGGGAAGTGTTCACTAATGTGGGAAAAAGTACTTGATGTGTAGAAGAAATACTTCCCCAGCTGTTAAAACACTTTTCCAGAAGAGGAGAATGGTGATGAAGGTCTTCTTCTACAGTGACATACATTCATATTCAACCCGAAGCCCTGCAGCATTATTGCCCCCATGGCCAGGAGGGTTGGAATTGGATGATCTTAAGGTCTTTTCCAACCCTGACTATTCTATGATTACTCACCAAGTACTGATGAATGAAGTCTTTGCAGCCCTTTCAGTGCAATATGGTTCTCTCCCAGACTGCAGAGAAGTTCAGTTACCCTGAACTTACAATAGTCCAGATGGAGCTGGAAAACATGCAGAGCAGTTTGGGCTTTGGTGGACTTTCAGGCAGCTGCAGCTCCAAACTGACTTAGAAAATGAGTTTACAGCAGTAGTGACGCTCACTTTTGAGTCTTTTTTGCCTTCCATTTCTGTACCGATCTCATGGCACCAATGCCTCTGAAGCCCATGGCACCTCCAGCAGAGAGGCAGGTTAACACTTGTGTTTTCTACCATTTCCTGCAGGCATCCCCAGCTGCTCTAGCAAAAAGTGTTTTGGCTGAAGTTCCAAACCAAGTCGTGGACTATTACAATGGCAAAGGGATAAAACCCAAATGTATGTCAGAGTATGAGTCTTCCAGGACACTTGCTCCATGAACCTGCCTGCCCTCTTTTACAGAATGAACAACAGAAAACCGCTACCGTCTACAACTACTGTACTTAAAAGTGAAACAGAAACAAACAAAAATAGCACGTTTTGGTCATTTTTAACTAAAATAACCTCTTCTTTTTTTTTTCTTTGCATGTGTAGCCTAAAGGCTTAAATCTGTGAAACAGCTGTATTGTTGAAAACTTTTTATGAGGAAAACAATCCAGGCAAACCCAGTGAACTCTTAACATTACAGCATGTCGCCTTGAAATAAAAGTTATCCGGTATCTGTTTTTTATACAGGTTTGTTGAAATTTTGCTAAATTTCTTATCTTTACACTGTAAAGCATTTTGAAATATTTATTGAGAGTCGAGACCCAAAATGTCTTTGGTTTAATCTGCTACAAACTGAGAGATTTTTCCGAATGGCAGATGCATGAACTGTATTTTGCATGTTTAAAATAAAAACAACACAGTTTTGCAGTTGTCTTTATTTCTCTCTCTGCCACAAGGCTGCCTGCTTTCAACTGACGTATTCCTACGGAAGGGTAATACAGTGTTTCAAGGATAACTAGCCTGAAGCATGGGCATTTCTAATGTTGTAACATGGGCACCCGAACATGCTCACTCAGTCTGTGGCCTGAATAGCAATTCACACATCCAGCTGTTAAAAAGGGTTCAGACCATAGCTGTAAAGAGATCTGGCTTGGAGGGCATGATCCATCGGGACTGCATGTCTTAAAATATGCCTATTTAATCCAAATGATCTGGATTTGAGTGGGTTGTATTTTGGCCACTCGAATTTATAAAACATAATGGTTCTGAATTCTTATTTTGTTTCATTTCTACTGTTTCATCTCACACATAACACCCAACTTTGCGTGACACGCTTTGTGACAACCAGTGATTTGTAGCTTCACGCGCACACACATGGCTTGTGTGTGAGATAAAAAATGGCTTTGTACCAAAAGAGTATTTAAGCCACCTTTGTTTTAGCAGAAAAAGAGCACACACAGGAACAGATTGGCAGTGGGTTGATCTTTCCATTGAAATATTTAGGTGCATAAATGAAGCTATTAGGTCATTTTTATTCTTAGTGTTTGAATTCTGGCTTCTTCATTTGCGAAAAGACGATAGCGAAAGATGTGATTTGTTAAGAAGTTAAGGATAAAATTTGACCGATACCAATTTGTGTGGGATTGTCCAAAGAGCACAGCTTTGGACAAGCTGTGTTCCCACAACCTTCTTGTTGCTGGTTCCAGAAGCAGCTGTTTTGAGCCAATGCTGAATATTTTGGAAAATCTCACCTGCAAGCAAGGGTGTTTGTTTTAGCAATGAGTATTTTTAAATGAGTTTGCAGTTAATGTAGAACTCCAGCTCCACGATTCTCCTGTAGAAGTAACTTCCATGGAATCAGCTTTGATTGATGATTTTGTTCCATAAAATGAAGGCAGTGGGATAGCTAAGATGCATGGGGCTGTCTCCCCAGTACACTCAGTTCTGCTCCGTCTATGGATCCTGCAGTGCAATCCTTCATGCTAGCTAGTAAAGGTTCCTTCAGCTGGTTGGATATTGAACAGCAGCCAGTATTACTTGATCACAGATATAAACCATCTGAAGATGTCTTGACTGATAGATCTCAAGTCCATGTTTCCATTTAATGGCTGACACTTCATTCAAGAGCTTACCCCAGCAGGCTGCACATCTCCCCCTCTGTGGATGTATTTCAGCTGGAAGCTACTGAGACTTTCCCTTACATCTCATACACCACTCTGTCAACGTATCTTAATTCTTATGTACAACATCTCCAGTTTCTTTTTCCCCTCTTCTTCCTTTCATTCCCTATTCTAGAAGGAGCATTTTCTAGCTGTTAAAGCACATGACTGAAAAATCAATGGCTCTGTGTTCTTTGCTCCTCCGGTATCGTATTTTGTTGTCTTGCCCATGTCGTTTAACTTTTCCACACCTCAGATTCCTCATGCATAAAATGCAGGCAACTGCCATGTATTCATAAATATCTCACAGTGGTACTGGAGGACGTTAATATTTGTAAAGTGGTTTGAGATCCTCAAAGGCATGATGGTGCTCTTGCCATGTAAAGAATATTACTTTACCCTGGGGCTTGGATTTAGGGGTGTAAGGTACAGCTAAGGAGGGGTTAAGCCTTTTCTTTATTATTTGCCAGATTGAAGGAAAGTAAAAGAAATATTTCACCAAGAAAACTTAGGAATCAAATACATTGTTTTTCTGGTACCTATGACCTTTGGCTAAGCTGATCTTTGAAGTGCGTATGGTTACATAAAATTGGGCAGTTAGAGCTCTTCATTAGCAGAGGTGTACTTCTATAGTGTAGCATAACAAAAAAATGCAGAGATGAATAGGTTATTATATACTGAGCTATAGAAATCATCCGTCATTTTCATGCACGTAGGTGGTCTATATCAGTGTCTCAAGAATCACAGTTGCTGCAGAGCTCTCTGTTTACTTCACACAATCCAGATGATAAATGTTGTTGACTTAAACCCGAATCATTACCACTGATAATACAGATCAGCAATTCCCTAGCAGCCCTCGAGGTATCTGAAAAGACACCTCCACGATATTGAAAAATCAATTGGAAATCTCCTTCGATCTACACAGATCCCAGCACGTAAAACGAACACGTAACAGTGTGGGGAGCCGGTGCAGGAGAACACACCAAAGACAAAGGCAGCCATATGGTAAAGGCTGTCTAATAAGGCTCTGAATGTTATTTTCATTGCTCCAAGTTACTCAGTGGAATAAGACAGTATGGGCTTTGTGCAGGGTAATATCATTTAAGTATATGAATATATCCTTGAAATGGCCTTTTTTTTTTCCTTCTGTTTTATCTACTTAGGGTTTCAGCGAGGCCATTCTGCCTTTAGGCTGAACTGCCATCAGTTCTTCTTGTAGATTATTTTAATGCAAATTGAAACTTCTACTGCCTTTTGATGGATCATTTTAAACCTCCAAAACTCCCTTAAAATAAATTATATCTTGTTCTTTTGAGGTAATCGATGGTCTAAAATATCTTCTGTGCCAACTACTATCCTGTGTTCCTTTTTCCTGTCTCTCCACTGCTAACTGCAGTGGAGAACAGTGATCTAAGCCAAGGCTTGCTGCGGGTTGGGAGGTGATATTCCAACAAATACACGTGTGGAAGGCCCCAGTGCTGAGCAGATTTGTGTTTGAGAGCTCTGCAACGCTCAGCAACATCTCTTGGCTTTACCTGCACACCAAATACTGGGATAGAACAGCATGTGGCTTAGTGAACCTTGTTACTGCAGTAAGATCTTTGCTGACGAGTTAAACAGAGCTACCTCCTGCAGCATGGCTTTCTGGCTGCACAGGACATGGCTTTACTCCCAGGAAGAATCTAATGGGATATTCAGACTGACCCTTCTCACTTGGGATTATGGGTCTTGCACTCACATTGCTATGTAAATTTAAACTTACATCCAACCTTTCCAGAGTGAAAGAGGTACAAGACAAACTCCCTTTACTCATAAGTAGCATGGACGTTTCAGGCACAAAGCATTCACACATTGACATCCACAGTTTTTGAATGGGAAGGATGAGTTGGAGGACTCCCAGGGTAAGGTTACACTTCTCGGGCTGTTTTTCCCTTTATTTAGAGAATTGTGGCCATTTTGCCGCAAACAAAATACAGTTTATAGCACCATGAATCCTCCTTCAATCATACATCTTACTTGTAAGTGCAGTCTTGGGCTGCGGAGCTGCACTTTTCCAGAGGTAATCGCAGCAACTAGAGAGCTGTATGAGTGATAGTGGGGCCCGCTGCACATTTGCTTGTGACACTAACTGCAAACCATGAGTTGGCTGTACTTGCAACCCCTCTTTTCTGTTTGTCCAGTTTCACCACACTTCCAAACTGGTCTGGTGAAAACTAGGTGACGTCTCTCTTCTGAAGGCTAGCAGTTCAAAAGTGATGTGTCCATCTCACCCCTGCAGTTCTGAGGACTACCCAAGGCAGCAGATTGGAAGGGAAGACGATTGTTTTGTGATGGGCATTTGGTTTTCTGTTTTCTTCTCTCCAAAAAAGTGCTATTTACTTCTGCTGCGCAGAGAGCCTTTTACTGCTGTGATCAGGAGGCACCTGGATTCTTGTCCCACTGATTAGAGCAGGGAGTTTGCAATCTGCAGTCAGAGTTGCAGCCGTCTTGCTACACAAACTGACAGTTCATCCCTCTTTAGCATTATGAAAAGCTGCATGCACCGTAAAAAAAGGGGAAGAAATAGCCTGATATTGCCCCATCGTGTTGAAAGAAGAAAACAAAGTACAGCATTAAAACCTTTCTCTTCAGAATGTGTGCACCCCCATGTATGACTTACATGAAATCCTGCCTCAGCTGTGCAGCACAGGTGAGAAAAGCATACTGTGGCAAGGAGAGTAGCTAGCATCCAGAGAGCCCTCTTGTCTAGCTGGGAACATCCATCATGACTCGGGAAGTCACTTAATCTTGCTGTGTGCCTTGCTTCCACATCTTTAAAATGGGGATAAATAGCATTTTTCTACTTGCCAGGGACTTTGGTACAGTAAGGAGCATTGTAAGTCTGCAGCAGTGCTTAGAAATGGGGAGGTATCAATTTGACACTTTTAGGTCATTTCTTTCTCCTGGTATAGAAAGCCCTGTGAGAGCAGCAGCAGCAGCTACTGATGGACCCCACTAGAAAACACATCTGCATGAAAGTTAGCAACACCCCTGTGGTGTTGCTGTTCTTGATGCCAGGGGGAGCATAAAAAGATGCAGTGATCACTGTGACAGCAGAGATGATGAACCAGCTCCAGAGAGAGAATAGCAGCGGGCCTGTGAACTTGAGAGATGCATTTCTACACACACACACTGTGTTTGATTGTCAAGAGGACAAGGATTGTGTGTAGTGTGTACAAGCTGCTGGTAGTTCTCTGGGTCACAATCTTGAGTGTGAACACCAAAATCCGGCTCAGTTACCAACTCTGAGGCACTGCAGCCTCTTCCAGATGTGGTCAGCTGGGCACAAGCCTCGAGTGCATCCCATACACACGCATTGCGCCATGGGGAAGAAAGCGGAGAGGTAGAGTAAAAGAGAAGCAGTGTCAGACTTCGGCAGACCACACTGCACATGTGTATCTTTAAAACAGATACTCCTCTTGGAACCAAGAGGCAATCTTGGGTTCGTACCCATTCACTGGCCTTCCTACGGCTTGAAAGCCAGATGTCAATGAGACCAGAGAGTCGAGGTGCCAGCGCCGTGACAAGCCTGCGCAGACACACTCTGCTTGCCCCTCGTGCTTTTACTTACTGGTTCCAGTATTAAATATACAGCGTTAAATGCTCCCCCTCCACGGCCTCCCCACTCACGAGGAGAGCCTGAAGCCGGTAAGCGCTGCACCCCGCTGGGGTTTGATAAAGCAAAGCCACTTCTGCCCGGGCATCTGCTTGACACCCGCACGGAGAAGGAAGGTTTGGAATCCACAACGTGCGTGCCCTTCCAGCGCCTGTCAGCGATGGAGGTCCCACACAGCCGACACTGACGTGGTGGATTTCAGTGGCTCGCATCCCAAATGGGGGCACGGGAGTGCCGGAGGGGTTGGGGGGGAAAGGTGCCCATGCCTGTTTCTGCACCATGATGCCTTCCCCGCCACGTCCCACCAGGCACGGGTACTGCCGCCCTCACCCGCGGGCGCTGGGCTCGGAGCAGCCAGCCGCGGGTTAAACCCCGGCAGCGCCGAGGGACAGGCGCCTTTGGTGTGTGGAGCCGCGCGGGGTAAAGCCGCTGCCGTGCCACGTCTTTGGGTTGGTTCGGGCGGGTTCACGTTCACTCCCGAGCCCGCAGCACCCGGAACCTTCATCCCGAGGCAGGCGGAAGCTTTCCAGCGCCGGACCGGGCGGCGGCGGAAGGCGGCGGCAGTGGCATGGCGGGCTGGGCGCTGCTGGGCCGGCTCGGGGCCCGGCTGCGGGGCGCAGCGCCGGGGGCGCTCGGGGACAGGTAGCGGAGGGGGAACGGGAGGGCAGCGGGGCTGCTGCGGGGAAAGGGCGGCGGGGGAAGGGGCTCGGCGGCGGCTGCTGCGGTCCCCGCGCTGGAGAGGCCCCGGTGCGCGGCCCCGGTGAGCTTCAAGGCTCGGTCGCGTCCCCAGCCGGCTGTGGCTGTGGCGGGACACGCACGTTTGCAGCCAGAGCGCCTTGGCTTCACAGGGCCGTGACCTTCCGTGTTTCGGCTCCCCTTGGCCTGCGCTTCCAGCCAGCCACGTGTGCTCACTGACTGTGGCTGAACGCGCTGTGTCGTGCTCGCAGAGAGTTGAGGAGCGTTGGAGCTCTCCTGAGCCCTCACGGCAGTCATAACAGGACAGCGAGCTGTTGAGCAGTGCGTGTGAAATCAGTGTTTGTACATCCCCTTCTTTGGTGTGTACCAGTTCTCTCCTTCTCCTGGCTTGCACCCTGGGAAACGTGGGCTGGCTCTGTCCCATCAGTAACCTTCTCATAGGTATTCAAAAGCTGCTGTCAGGACCCCCAAGCTCCCTCTTCTCCAGATGAAACAAACCCAGTTCCCTCCATCCTCCTCGAAGGGCAGGTGCACCAGCCCCTGCATGTTTATGTACCACTGCTGGACTCGCTCCTGTTTAAACATCCCTGTTGGATGGGGTTTAGCATCGCTGATGTGGCCTGCTTGCAATGCTGAAGGAAGAGTGGTAACTGCTTCTTTCATTTGACCGTGCTTCTGTCAACATAGCTCAGGCTGCTGTTCAGCTTCGTTGCTGCCAGGAGCCTGCAAACTCATCCCCTAAAAAAGGTGCTCCCATCCCCTCTTGCAGGTCTCTGATAAAGGTATTAAACAGGACAAGTCTCTGAATAGACTCTTGAGGAACTTGTAACTGGCTTTCTTGTAGGCTGCAAACCATTAACCTTGACTCATTCAGCCTGATGATCCAGCCGGCGTTTTACCACCCATCTGTGCCATAACATGCCCACTTGTGTAGAAGGATGCCACAGGAGACTCTGTTGAAAGCTTTGCTAAAGCTGAAGTACACAACACCCACTGCTATGTCTTCATTCATGAATTTAGCTTTTACTTCTCATAGAAGTAGTGATTGTTTGATCTGTTGTTGCTTTCTCCCTTTTGTCATATTTCTGAAAACTTTAAATGTTAGATGAGAGTATGACAAAGAAGTAGGTGTTGGGTGGGGGTCAGTTTGAGTGATGGTGGTTGAATAGCGTGCTAGTATAATTTGGGTCTTCATGACTGTGTACTATATTATGTTATGATAAGAGGTATGTGTTGCTTTGTGAACATAATGTGTTACGAGACATTATTTGGACTGATAAGACACTTGATGCTTTTTCCCACCATTGGAAAGGGGGCAGCTGGGCCTTATAGTCAGGCACATTGACAGTGCAACATGGTGGCATGAGCATCTTTCTAAAGAGAACGTCGAGTTCCTCAGGAAATCAGCTGTGGAGGAATACAAAGCTCAGACAGCCAGCAAGCTGTGCCCTTTGAAAGATGAGCCATGGCCAGTGAATGAGTGGAAACCAGGTGAGGAAGTATCCCTTCTGAAATACCAGACTCGTGCTGAAATGGTTGTTGTGTTATTGCATTCAGTAACATCAGGATTGTGTCTTGTATTCTCCTTTTTGCTTTTACCTCAGTCATCCAATACATCTCCTAGTGAACAGGTAAGTGTAATACAGCAATTCTCTAAAATGCCGTAAGAACCTTGTAAGAACTTCACTTGTAGCCCAAGTCAGCACTTGGCCATTCCCATGGCTGCACAGTGATAAACTAAGAATTCATCGAAAGAGATTCCCTAGAATATGAAGAATATGAAGCTGGAAATGTTCCTGTAAATATTGCTGGACTCTGAATGTGTAGTATGTAGTACATCCCACTTCTATTCGGTGATCCCAAAGTCTGATGGACTAGAACACAACAGAAAGTTTCTGAGCCTTCAGAAGGGTCACGTCATTGGACACCAAACAGCCACCTGACAGTCTGTGGATCCCCACGAAGATCCTCAGGTGTGACAGAGGAAACTGGAACAAATTGCATTTCTTCAAACTTTAAAGCATTTATTTTTCATCTCGTGTTCTGTTTTTCATGCCACAGGCTGTCAGAAGCCAGACTTGACAGATTGCCTTTGCTGTACGCTTACAGTGACAAAGATATGCAAAGGTTGGGGTAGGAGGAATCTCCTACAATAAACTTTTCGGTAGTTTGGCTCTAATATCCTACTGGGTGTTGTATTTTCCACACACGCTCCTCCTCCTCCCTTCCCCCCTAAAATTAGTCTGAAGCATTGTGTGTTCTTATCTTAATGGGGAACTAGTCTTTATGTTCTGTCAAACACAACTGGAACAGATAGAAATTTACTGCAAGTGGGATTAAAATCAATGAGCAGGTTATTCCAAGCCTACTCAAAGGGAGTCAGCAATGTTTTCTCTCCTTCAGCTCCTTAGGAAGGATGGAAAGTTAATGGGATTTTGCAAGTTATGAGATGGGCTCTTTCAGATATTAAGTGTGTATCGGTGTTCTGTTCTGTTCTTATCTGCAGATTCCATCAGAGTTGGTGTTATTGCAGTAAAACTGGGAATGATGCCAATATGGACCAAGTCAGGAAAAAAACATGCTGTCACGCTGCTTAAGGTGAAATAAATAATAATGAATTTCATCTCCTACACTCTCTTCAGATCCTTAACCTAAAGTCTCAGGCAAAAGTGAAATTTATAACTTGTACAGAGTAGGAAACCCCTAAAGAAAGGGAAGGTTTCTTTCAACTCTGCATGCATGTACACCGTGCCTATTCTGTTTATATCCCAACACCAGTCTGCCTTCTGCCTCAGCTATTCAGGTGCTGCAGAGCTATGTGTAGTGTTACCCAGGTGAGGGAAGATGGGAGGCAACATAAAGCTAGCATTAGCTACCCCACTTCAACTCAGGCTTTTTTATTTTGCCACCTTCAGGCACTTTGGGGTTAGTTTCACCTTGGTTTCTGAGCCCTTATAGCCCTGAAGCTGCTGCTTCATACTCTGTGGCAGCTGCTACTGTGTTGAAGCTGTTGCTGACCTGTTGCTGTCATAAGATGGACCACAGCTCTGAAGGACATCAGGTTTACAAGGCAAAGAAGCAGGAGTCGAAAATACAGGGTTTTTACTGTATGCGTTGCCCCTGCATGCAGTAAGGGGTTTGCAGATCTTGAAGGCAAAAGTTTATTTGATTTCTAGAGCATTTATGAGCACATACTTTGCATTATACTTATAGGGGTTTTTTTGTAAGATAAGCCTTTAATGGACTGGAAAAAGAATGCCTATGGTAAAAAGGTATGCTTCCCTACCTGTAGGCTCTGTCTCCTGTTACATAGATAAAAATGAAAACAGAGATTGACTTAGTTTCACTTGTTTTGATAATCTCTTGCTATGTTTTCAAAGCATACACATCTGCTTATCCTGAAATAAATACTGTTTTTCCTTAGGTGCAAGATTGTCATGTCTTAAGATACATTTCAAAAGAAGAGTCGGGTAAAAAAACATCTCAGCTGATTGTTGGAGGCAAAAACGCATCTCCTTTTTCTGTAAGTGAACTACTTTGGGTGTCTTCATTAGAACAGTTGTTTCTGTTGTGACTACAGTACAGAAATGGCATGGGTATATTTCTCTAAAAGATTAGGTGGCAGACATGCAGGCTTTGGAATTGGTCATCTGTCACATTCACTCTTGCTTATTTCCTTAATGTTAGTGCCAATTCTTGGGTAAGGGAATAGCAAGAATAACTTCCTGAAAGTTTGGCTTTTGATTGTCTAGGAAGGCTGTAGGTTTAGGAAGTTGCTTTGGTGTAATGAAAGGGTCTGAAGGGCCATTAGCAGTGTAGGAACATGTATGTTCACTGTGTCTGTAGGAAAGCAATATGAGACAAGAACTACAAGGTACCTGCTTTGATGGCCTGTTTTAAACTTACCTGGCTTCAAGGGTTGTTTAGAAGACTTTGTTCTCCAGCTTACTCTTCTTTCAACAGGTCTGTTGAGACTGTTTAATTTGCATATAGCTTTACTGGTGAATAGTTTAAGACTTAAATTTTCCGGATGATAGCTTCGTGATTATAGCTCATCAGCAGTGGTATCAAAACCACTCACTTGTTCAGACACCTCAGTTGCCTGATGTGGAATTCCCAGGCACTTTCGGGGGTTAAGGTTGTCTGGCAGACCTGTCATTCCTGAGGAGGAAAATTAAATTATAGATCAAGGCAGGAACAAAGCTTTCCCTCAAAGGATTGCACTTCCTATGTTACGTTATTTCTATAAAATACCACTTTTCGCTTCCTGCAGTATCTGGATGCTGATTTGTTTGATCTAGCAAGTGAAAAGTAAGAATCATAAGTTGGTGATTGTGGCTTCTTCAGGACATGGTGTTTCCCTTTTTCAAAGTGTTATCCCACAACCTCAAAATAAATCTGCTACTTGCTTTTGCTTTAGTGGAGGTGAGGAAGAAAGAGCTTTTTTTCATCTGATAAATCTGTTGGCTTTTACAGCATATGCTTATTTTGAACAGGCTTATATTTTAAAGTGTCTTCTCTTCAATGGGTTTATGCCACGTTTCTCCACCACTGCTCATACTTTTCAGGCTTCTAGCCGCACTTTAGTCCATTTCCGCTTTCCAAGTGTGACATTTCTCCTGGAGAAGTGACAGCTGAGTTTCATCTTACCTTGGTTTAAGACATGCAAGAATCATGTGAATAATAGTTTTCAAGTTATATCTTGCACATGGGATTCCTCACAGCTGATCTTTTCATGAAGACATTGTTAGCAGTGTTTCAATATGTTGTCAGAGTAAAAATGTGCAGGAAGCAGGGGGGTATATAGAAAATTTCTGTTTATACAGCTCTTATAAATTAAGAAAATTTTTCAAAGGCAAACTACCTAAAAAGTCAAATCAAGGATTTTGAATTAATTAGTTTGAATTAAGTTAAAGACTCTCTTGGACATAACTTTTCCCAAGTTACGGGACTTGGTTGAACTTGCACTCATTTTAATAAAGACATTAATTAAATAGCCTTGGATGGATCAGTGGTGAGGACCTGGCTTGAGACTGAGCTCTGTATTATTGTTATTCTTGTTATCATCATCATTGGATAAACTAGATACATTGTAAGAAAGAATTTGGCGTGCCAGTTTTACTTGTTAAGGTACTAACAAAGTATGTATTTCTGTGGTTTAGCTGCAGGTTTGAGTCGTTGTTCTCCTTTTTTTATATGTCTTTTTATGTGTTTCTTTTCTCTCTGACATGTCTGAAAGTGAGAATGAAAAGGAAGCTGAATGATACTATATTGTAGGCGCATAAGCAGCTTAGCTTCTGTTAATTCCTTAGCAGAACATCTGTCTTCCTGAGATTCCGCACAGTTACTGATTTTTAATGAATTCAATGTCATGATTCCCTCAGTGATTTTACTAACAAAGAGTTTCATGGATTTCTTCTGAGTGTCAAACTGCTTAAAAAAATTATAAAGGGGTATTGCATTTTTAGTAAGATCCTTTTTAGCTTGCTGGATGTCAGGCTATTAAAAGTGAACAGATTTTTCATGGTTTTTAAATGCAGTTCTGTCAGTGGCCTGACAATTATTTTTGTCAAAAATATTTGATCTGCTTCCTTTAAGAGAGGGCATATCCATCATTTTCCTTGGAGATCCTGTTGGTATTTTTAAGAATAAGAACATTTGAGAATTCACTCGGTGTTCTCCTCTTCAGTGCTGCTTTTTAGGAAGGCTTTGTATAGACTGCAGTGTTTTGTATGTAGAAATCCATCTCTCTGACTTGACTGAAGATAACTTGTTGTTGAAGTAAAATAGTGCAAGGCTGTAGTAGGACTCTTGAGATGCGATTTCTACCTTTCACTGTGCTTTTCCTCAACTGTGGTAGCTCTTTCCTGACACCTCTGTTGAGCACAGAGCTCCCCTTGCTGTCACCTAACGCAGCAGTTCTACACAGCAGTAGAAGTAAAGGCTTGATATGCAGGCAGTTAGTAGAAAGGGGATTAATTTCTTTTTCATTCTTAGGTATGGTATTGCAGTTTAATACAGTTCTCTTCCATTGATGCCTCAAATTTTTGTGGTCTTAGGGGAGGTGTATTTAGTTGATGACTTTTCTTTCTAAAAAGGTATTTGAAGTGCTTTGTGCTATGAACTCAAGTTAACAAATCGGTCAAAAGAATCTTTTCACTCTCAAAGACTTTGTATCCACATTCTCCTCAAGTAAGGACAGCTTCATGAAGTTAGAATTTGTGCTTTGTGTCTAAGGCAGAGATCATCATCATCTTGTACCCCTCTTCTTCATGAAACTTCCTCTATTCTCCTAATGCTTTTTAACGGGTTTTTAAAACCAAAAGGAAGAGCAACATGCAGATACTCAAAAATAAACCATTTTAAAGTTATAACAGTGCTTTGTCTGAACATATGAGTATTTCCAAGAGAGAAAAAGCTGCATGGAACTGCTGAGAAGTGAGCCTCACAGATGTGGCTCTCCGAGTGTGCCAGGCCTGTCAGGTGCTTAAATTGCTTTCTAGAATGATTCATGTGAAGAAAAATGAGCTGCATTGTTTTCCTGAGGCCACAGTTTTCCTGCATCACTGTTTGCATTGCTTGGTTTTGTCTCAGTGGTCAGCTGTGCTGTGAGTTGTCGTGTTAAAAAGAGCTGAGAACAATTTTAAGCGCTTTTAACTTTGTCAGACTCCTCTAACGGGAAGAGCTCCCCATCAGTAAGTCAGCAGTAGTTCGGCACCGAGTGTATTTTGCATATCTTCAAAATACATGAATCAGAAGCATGTTCTTCATTTTAGTTTCAGGAGTCTTTTCTGTGCAGAGTGAAGCATTTCTAGAAGTTTCTCCCAAGACCAGGCTGTATTTCTGTGGTTTCTTTAGTTAAATCCAGTGAGTTAGATTTATGGTGGCGTGGAACTTACGTCTTTAGAAGCTTTGAAAAAGAGAAAATGCTATTAAATTACTGCAGAACTCTTGGAAAGTCATTAAAAAGCAGTAATGTGTTACGTGTGTTCTACTCTCTACTCTGCTCTCGTGAGACCATACTTGGAGTACTGTGTGCAGTTCTGCTGTCCTCAGCATAAAAAGGACATGGAACTGTTGGAACAAATCCAGAGGAGGCCACGAGGATGATCAGGGACTGGAGCACCTCCCGTATGAAGATAGGATGAGAAAGTTGGGGCTGTT
>JANRGW010037686.1:0-34076 GCA_024733675.1 Psilopsiagon aymara
ATGGTGGGGTGGGAGGAAGGTTAGTTGGTTTGTTTTGTGATTTGGTTTTTTTTGTTTGGGGTTT
This sequence comes from Psilopsiagon aymara, assembly GCA_024733675.1. Classification (NCBI taxonomy): domain Eukaryota; kingdom Metazoa; phylum Chordata; class Aves; order Psittaciformes; family Psittacidae; genus Psilopsiagon; species Psilopsiagon aymara. The sequence continues at coordinate 65 of JANRGW010037686.1, forward strand.
TTTTGTTTTGTTTTTTTTTTTAAGTCAGCTAGAATGGAGAAAGCTTAATGCAGGACGTTTCATTCCTATCTAAACTGATAAGGACTGTAACTCAGAAGAAAAATCATATAGATAGAGACAGTGGAAGAAAATGTACCACAGCACAGGCAAACATAGAAGATAAGTGCTGGCTGTAGTTGAGGAATGAGACTGTATATGATGATTTGAATATTTGAAACTGTTAGATGTAAAAAATGCCATCGGGTATCTGTGTTTACTCAAAAAGGAGCACAGACTTTGAAATTGTTTCCTATTTTTTATAGAAAGGTTACTTTTCTTTCCATGGGACTTTCTTTAAATTTAGGAAGTGTTAAATGATTGTATTACTGTTACTATGTGGAGACAGATATGCTATGTTATCAGGAAATTACATAAGCTTAAGATTTGTTTGTTGTGAAAGTGTTAGGAGCACTAAAAAAGCACTTTGTGATTCAAGATAGCTGATATGATTTCATGGAAAGGAAAGCCATGATTCATTAACTGATTAGAGTTCTTGAAAGACTGAAGAGTTACAACACAGCCTTGCTTCCTTGCTCTCCCGAAGGATCAGTTAACACAGCTAATAGGAACCCATATTATGGCTAAGATTAAATTTTTTACAGTATGCTATTTTTTTTTTATCACAATTAAATGTCATCTCTTTAAACAGCTTATGTTGAGTTGGTTTTGCTCTCATACACAAGCGAATGTGTACTTCTATCCAGCTGGCTCTAGGTAGCCCTGCCTGAGAAGGGGGAGTTAGACCAGATGACCTCCAGAGGTCTTTTCCAACCTCAACCATTATAAGGTTCTGAGATTCTATTATAGAATATCCTGCTAATGTATATTCTTCCTTAAAAATACAGATTCCCATAGTCTGGATACTTAATTACATTGTCAACCAAGTAATGTATAAGGTAAAAGCAAATTTCTCAAAATGCTGGTTTTGTCATACGACAGTGAGGGAGCAAAGTATTTCCTTATTAAAACTTCCAAAATACGTCTTGCATCTCATTGCTTCCTTAAAGATTACAAACTTCATGATATTAGTGATATTTTCTTTACTGTCATAACTCTTCCACATTTATCTACTAGCCTGAGGTTCGTAGTAGGTAATATGCTGTTCTTAGAATTTTCATCAGCAGTAGAGATTTCAATCTTGGCCTTATTGTTGAAAAATAAGATCATTGTTCATTCTAGTTCCGTTACTTACACATAAAACCACACACATAATTCAACCTCAAGTTATAATAGAAGCGTTGTTTTAATGCAAAGTTTTCATACCATGGAGCCTTTGCTGTTTTCAGAAAAGTTTATAAATTCCCAGTATATCAGGCTCCCTTTTTTGGATATAAGGCATCTGCCCTGCTTCCCCAGCCTGAGAACACCTCCTGGTAGTATCCAGTGTTCTTTCAAGTGGTGCTTGATGGATTCTTTTGATGTGAAGCTTAGGGAAAACCTGAATAAAATGTGCATTGACTTATCCAAAGATACACTGCTTGAAACCTCCTTTCAGTACCTCTGTCTTGGGCCTAATGCAAGAGGCCACCTCTCTTTACAGCTTTTTTTGGTTTCAGTCCTAGCCCTTTAAACGGAATACCTGGCCGTTACCCAGCAGTGCCTGATAGTGACAAGTTTAGCAAGTCACAGGTCCTTGGCCCATCTTTTTAAACATAGTTGTGACTCAGCAGATAGTAATGCAATGTTGATATTTTTAAGCTTGATATATTTTAACCCCATTTAATCTGTAACTTATAAAAAGTCTCATAATTACGGAAAGCGTGAGAGATGTAGGCGAAGCTGTAGGTACTTTTTTTCATTTTTTAAACTTGACTTTAATTAGATAACTCAGAAATTAGTCCTGAGATTTCGGAAGTGATAATTTCCTGTTTCTTAAAGTGCTATTAAGCCTTCCAATGTGATGCAAATGATTTTTTATCATTTATTTTCCATATTCATTCACTTACAATCCATGAATGCTAACGTTTTTTACAAAATGTAAAGAGTGTGTTATTTACCTAATTATCCTTCAAATTATAAGCAGAACACCAGGCTTAAATATTCATAGACTAGTCATTCTGCATGTAGTGGGTGTTAAAGCAAAAGCATGTTCTCTCTCTGTAGTTTCAGTCTTGCAGCTGACAGAGGTACTTATTTCAGGTCAGACTCCAGTATCTGGTATCAGTAACCTTCTTTCCTACTCCAGTCTCTTCAGTTGGTAATTTAATCTTCACCACTTACACCTTCTTTTTTTGGGGAGATCAGCTGGAACCAAGATGGGTAGATGTATACTTCTAAAACACTGTTATAGGCTGTAGTACCTTTACTGTTGCTTGTGCTATTTTTCTCAAGCATTTCTTAGCATGGCCTTGTTGTTACTTTGGCCTGGAAGGAATTTATTTGTAGTCAGTCCTGCATGCTGAAAAGGAGGAGGCTAGTTATCCAGGCAATTATTTGAGGAAGTCAGGAAAAAAAAAATCCCCTAATTTGGTTCAGGTGCACTCCATACAGCATTTTGTCTGGCTCTCACTTCCCAATGCCAGCCATGCTGTTGTGTTTGCTTTGAGCACTCAGCATTCGCATGAAGGACACTGGCCTGCAAGCTTATTTGACTTGAGTCATCAGCCCAGGTTGTCTGGTATCTGGCAGAACAAACCAGGGAAGGAAAGGGGAAGCCAATTCCAAGTATAATCACAGTTCTCTTCCTTAGTGCTTGTTCTATTGATTCACTGTAAAAAGCTACCAGAAGTTTGTGATGGGGCTGAGGGGGGACTAAACAGGAAGAAATTGAGTGTCCAAAAGAAAAAGCATATTAGGTTTAGTGCAAGTGTCTCAGTATGCAGCTCTACTAAGTCTGACTATCCCTCCTGTGTACCAAGCAAAAAGCCTGTTCTGTTTCTGGAATTGGCTAGTGTGTCTAGGTACCTCTGCAAATGTCTGTACGTTGCTGGTAAGTTGGCTCTGAAAACCTTCAAGAACAGGTGGATACTTCTGTTTCTTCTAAGTATAGACCAAGTATAGGCCAAGAGAAAAGAAGTGTCATTCCTGATTTTCTCCCTCCATTCCAAAGCATGGCGTGCACTGCCTGTCTTCAGGCTGAATGGTTTGCAGTAGACAACTCCTCCATTGTCATCTGCTTTTCTTTTTTTTTTCTTTTCTACACAACAGCAACCACTGAGTTCTACAAACAATTAATACTGTACCATAGGTCTCGCTCCAGGGTAGGAAGCCTGTAAAAATGCATGCAGAGCAATTTTTGCTGCCAGTTGACTTTCAGGGGTTGTGGTAATTATTTTTTTCTCTAACATCTTCAGAGGGTTCCTTGATCAGCTGAATGACTCCATCCACTGCAGATAATCAAGCAAGAATTTAATATCTCAAAAACTTCAGAGACTGCCAAATGACAGACTAATAACTAGACCTGTTGTCTTTGTTCCATTTCTGGCGGCAAACTAGAAGGGCTGCATGAGTTATAGAGCCGCTCATAAAATGTCTAAATACACAGTTAGATGTTAAAAGAAGCATGTAAAATTCCGTTAAAAGTATTTAAGTTTACATCCTCTTTCTTTGATGGTTGCCACACTTGAAAAAAAGGGTACCACAAAAAGAGATGGATTTTAGGACATTTAGTACAGCAAAATGGCCTTGAGAGATTATGTAAAAATGCCAAAAGCTTGATACAATTCTTGAATGACTTGAAGAAAACTTAAATCTCTGCCATTCTTTTAAGCACAGCTTAAAAGCTTGACATATTGAACAGAAACCATATCTTAGGAGACAATCACAAACCCGCTGAAAAAATGGGCTGATCATCACATTTCTCCCTATTCTGCAATTAATCTCCGAAAAGAAAGTTTTGTTGAATTTTTTGTAAATATCTTGTGAGAAAATATCAGACCCTGAAGAAGTTTCTTTGTAGAAGCAATCAATTTACTAGTGTGGTTCTGAGTAAGGAAAGGCACTGAAGACTTCTAGGATGTTCATGCTGGAGAACAAGACCATGTTTACATGTGTGCAGGGAGGTTTCATTCCCTACAGTGAATCACAGGACTAGAAACCTGTTAGAAAAATGAGGATGAGGAATGTGCATGCATGTGATGTTCTACATTTTTCTTCAGAAAGAAAAGGAGGGTGAGGTGGGCATCTGTGAAGAGCAAGCTTCATGACAGGAGATTAGAGTTCTGAAGATATGTTTTTCTTTCAAGTTATTTTTATATTTTCAGTGTAGTTAGGGAGATGGATGCTTGTACTGGGAAGAGCTCTTCCTGGCGTTTTTAAGTTCTGATACATAAGCAGATCTAGCATCCATGGTATGTGGAGAAATGCTCAGTGAAAGGGCACTTGGTATGAGAAACATCAGTGTATTCACAAGACTCTTAAACCAGTAGGCTGAACGTGACTTCTTATTGTAGCGTCCATGTGAGGACAGGGAGATGGAACTGAAGGTGTCAATTACTGATGCATCAGTATCTGCCGTAGAGGGGTTACCTGAAAATATACATGGGAAGCTACTGAAAATATATATGAGAAGAATCAGGTTATAAAAAACACATTTGAGCCACAAAGCCTTGGTTTGGCCACTTTCTGCCAGCAGTATTAGAAAATCTCAGCACATTTCTCAGTTTGTGATGCCAGCACATGGAAAACCAATCTGGTGTGTGCAACATGAGGCAGAGAGACACCAGGAAGTGTCATGCAATTGCATGACTAGGAGAAAGCAGATGCAGAGAAAATGCTTTTCCCCTTTTGTGGAAGAACTAGAGTTCCAAATTTTTCTTACCTGTGTTCCCCTGCATTCCCCCTCTCTCAGACACAGAGCTCAGTATGTTTGCTTGTGCTTTGGTCATCTCCTAAGGAAAAGAAACAGTCTGAATGCAAGAGCTGTATTTACTGTGAGACCTGAGTGAATCAAATAGATTGACTTCAGTCTTTCTGAATCACAGGTGACCATGCATTAGATGCTGCACTCAAAAGTGCCTGTATATTTCCTTTGCTTGTTTAGCAAATTAAAAAAACAGTTTAATGTAGTATACCCATTGTCTGGATCTACTCTGTTGCATTGTATTTTCTGGAGTATGTGCCAGTGCAGGTGGTGGGGAATCCTCTGGAGTATGAGATTACTTTGAGTAAAGTTTTAGCTTGCTGAAGTAGTCACACTCTGGCGTTCTCCTCTTTCCTGGCCCATCTTCCTTCACATTGTTCATTGATGGTATGACTGTCATTCTTTTCCACCCTGTGTGCCTCTACATGGAAAGATGTTTACTACTGATTAGAGCAGCTTGATTTACTGTGCAGCATTCAGGATAAGGTGTGATACTTTGGAAAGGAAAACATGATGTTTGAATACAGTATTTTATAATGTGATACTCTTGCTAGTTTCTGAACCCCTTTTGTAATTATTTTTAAGTTTCTTTTATTTTAAAATATATGTATCATAAAAAAGGAGAGAGAGCATGAATGGCTGTGTGCAAGTCACAGCTTTGGGTAGCCTTTGGTCTTTGGTCTAGGCTAGGTTTAGTTTTCTTTTCCAGATATAAGGAAAGTTCACTGATTGCTCTGAGGCCTATTTGGTTCATTGAAAAAAAAGTACCCAAGCTAGTAAGGCAAATCTATAACTGTATCAGAAGTGCTCAAAGCTGCCTTCCATGTGATAAGACTCCAAAAGTCTGAATGTCGACCTGAATCGTCTCAAAACTTTGTCAAGCTGAAGAATTCTTCTTAGGAAAATGAGGATAAAAGTTGTTACTTTTCCAATGTCCATTACTATGATGTTATTACTTTTAAGTCTGTTGTCTGTATTGTTGCTGGCTGTTTTTTTTCCTAGGAAAGTTAAAATGCACAGAAATCAGCCCAGTATAGAAAGGACCTAGCTTTGTTAGCTTTAACTCTTAAAAATTAATGGAAGAATTCATTAGGGCCAGGAGTTCACCAATAATTTGTGTAAATGGGGATATATAATACTCCTAGAACCCCTAGGGGAACAATACTATGTACAAGCATAGCAGTTTTGGTATTTCTGTTTCTCTTCCAAACCAATCTATTTAAAAATGCCTTTTATAATTTTGATAGCAATAACATTACCTTCCACATAAAACAACATAATTCTAAACCACCTGTATATTAAAAGTGGCAGCTAATTTGTACCTGTTCAAAAAATGAAAGCAGACACGTGCTGAAGTATATGAAATATTGGGTAAATCCCTTTTCTCAGTGTTGAAATAATTTGCAGCTTTGCTGTCAGTGGTACATTTTCTGAGTGGGTTAAGCTCTCCCTAAGTAATTAATAACTCTTAAGCTGTCTGAATAGTTTCCCTCTAGTTGCATCATATAATGTGTCATATGAAAACAACTTGAGGCCTAATGTAACATGAAACTGTATAGTGCATCTTAATGTGATTTGAGGAAGATGGATGGGAAGGAAATTATTTCTTATTCTGAGTAACAAACAGCTGTTCTTAACTTTTATTTGAAAAGAATTTAAAATACCTATTCTAGGCAAAGATTGGTAAATTGTTATAGTCAGTTATTTCCTCTTCTCCCGCTATACTAGTCAAGTTAGGCAAAACCGCCAAAAATAAAAAGTATCGTAATTTAATGTAGAAATTCTGAGAACAATGTGGAGATTTTTTTGTATTTGCTGACCTGAGCTTTACCTTTTTATTCATAATGGATCTCCATTTAAATCCCTTAGCAAACACAGACACTGAAATCTCAACCTTTTTGTGTCAACGTAGTCCTTAAGTACCCACCATAGGAAAGTTGTTTAAACTAACTTCTTGAGCTCTGGTCACCAAATTATTGTAACACTGTCATGTTACAAGTGTCATATACCAGGTAATGGTATATGTCAGCTGGAGAAGATATGTCTTGCCATAAACTCTAAACATCTCTCACTTCGCTCTCAGGAAATGTAAGTTGGCTCATCTTTCTCCTCTTGGAAGGTATTCAGCAAGCTGAGGGCTTCATTGATACTTGTAAATACGGAAGTTTATCATATGCTGTAGTGTATTCTCATTCGATATGGAACAATTAGAGTTCATAAGATTTAAAAATAGCTGCTGCCTTTCCATTAGTGCTTTTTTTAAAAATAAAACCAAAAAGTAAATAAAGGATTGCCTTACTAAATTTGATATGGGTAACTTGACGCTGCTTTACAAAGATAGAACTAAACCTGTTTATAGCACACTGAATACAGTCAATTCATTCATCATCACTTCTTTTAGCACTTTTAGCACTTTTTAGAACCAGCTAGTGTCTGCATTTCAGAAATTTTCAGAACTTCTGAGGAAACAAATGAATAAGCAAATACTTTGCCAAAAATCAGTCTATACTTGATCATTACTAACAGTGGGAGATATGCATGGAACCAGTTGTAAAGTTCATGCAAAATTCCCATAACTGCTCATCTAGTAACCTCGTAATATACAGTCTGTGGTGTGTCTGGGCCACAGAACCTATTCTTAGGAAAAAGTATGTCTACGTTTAATGAAGTAAAAGAAAAAGAGGATAATATAACAAAGCCTTTGCAACTCTGAGCATACTTATGCTTTGATAGAGTGGCGCATAGTTGTAGCCGGAATATAAATGTGTATCAACATTCTGGATACATCTGCCTGATGGTGTATAACATTAAGAAATACCTGAATGTCTGGATTTGTAACATATATATGTACGGTCTGAAACCTTGTATTGTCAGGGATTTTCCTGCTTGTTACTGTTGGTCTCCTCAATCTGCCAGCTTGTAGGCAGATTGTAATTTATTTTACAGTCCCTCCATAATTTACAGTACCCCTCAATCTAGCAGGCTAGGGTGGTGTAAATTCAAACCTGTGTATTCAGTCATGTGCTTCAATTCCTGCTATTGTTTTCAGTAGTTTTCACCAAGGGTGTGATTCACTTCTGTGCACTTCAGTGTGAGCACTGCTCTCCATTCATCCACTTTCATTTTTTATTATATACTACCGGAAACAGAAGGGGAAAATCAAACTAAATTCCACCTAAAGTATAATTTAGTCAGACTTTGTGCACCTGATTCTCAGGGAATGAGTCAAATGGCCCGCTCTCAAGCACCACCTAATTCCTCATGGCACCTAAAACGAATAATTTTGGACAACAGATTTCCTCTGGCGTCTGGGTATTAGTTCCAGGGAAGCTTGGAAGCACCATGGTTTAAGCAGCCAGGCATGTAACTCCCACCCAAGTTTCATTGTAACTCAAAGATGCAGAGGTGTGCCTGAACGCTGCCTGTGTTCCCAGATGTGCCTAAGCCATTGACTGTGCTTAAATCACTTGTAGTAAGCTTGGACAGCATTGAATTCAACACAAACACAGCAGTCATGAGCACTTCCAGTGTGGAAGAGGGAGAAAGGAGCTTTTCAATAGCCTTAAAAAGGTTAGACCAGTCATCCAGGTCAGATGTCTGGTTTGAATTGGCCTAAGCTAAGGAAGCTCAACACAAATGGGAGAACTTGACTGATGTCCCACTGCTAAGGATATTTCCAGGGAGAGGAAAATCTCAGGCTGATGTTTTTGCTCCCAGGTCTAATTATGTCTTTTGGTTTAAGCTCTTCTCTCCAAAATCACAAGCATGCACTGCTTCAGAGACTACATGCCAAGGATACCCTTGATTTGCTTGTCTCTTCTAACTTGTAAATTCTTTCTTGTCATCTTCATAGATTAATTTTCACCCCTACTAATTGCTATCCATATTTCTGTAATGTTAGGGCTTTCTTGAGATCTCTCTTACGGCTTTTTGGCTGATACCATGATGTACCACCGTGAGTTAATGTTCTCTGTATTTGTGCTTTATGTCTGTAGACTTTGAGGTTAATTTGGTACAGGTCTCCTTCATCCTTATTCTCTCTCCTTTTTGTATTGTGGTTGGTTTTTTTTTCCCCTGTGCCATGGACAAGGTAAATACTCTGTGTGAAAGTACTTGTTGGGTTTGTGAGGAAGTATCTGTTGAACTGTGGACATGTGAATAACTTGCTTTTGTACTTCTCATTACCATTTCATGCAACTTCTTTACTGTTTTTACCCTGTATATGTTGTCTTATTAGTTTTCTCATTAATTTTTAAATGTTGGTAGATGTGATCAGCAGAAGCAGTATATTAAATGCTTGGAGAACTTCTGAACTTCAGATTCAGTATTCTGCAAAATTTTGTTTTGGCTTTTCTCATGTTCCGATATGAGCTTTTATGTTCACATTCTGTTCTGGCTTCTTCTTCCCCTTCCCTCAAATGTCATTATGTATTTATTAACATACATACATACTTTATCTGTTTTCGAGGAGTTTTTAATTGACGTTTGTGGAGTAGAAGATACCATGGTAGGTAAATTTTACTATGGTATCTTACTGATCATCTGTACCTAAGTCACTTCAGTGCTAGATGGATGCTTTTTATTCTGTAACATTCACTTGAAGCCACTCAGAGAGCAAGAGCATAGGGGAAATTGTGCGTAATAATACATGGTATGATAGTTTTCAGACCATCTCATCCCTTACTTTTTTCCTTTCAGCACTCGCCATCTGGCTGGAAGGGTTGAGTGTTAAGTGTATACTTTAAAGCATCTTTTAATGACTTTTTGGTCTCCAAGGAATATTCATATACTTACATAATGAGAACTCTTAGAATAAAGATAATGTTTCTGTTATATCTTTAGTATATGGTAATTCTATACCAAATTTGTGCTGTTTGTTGGCCAGACACTGAAACAAGTTTTCCAGAGGACTGTGGAATAATCTCTGTTCTTGGAGAATTTTAAAACTGAGCTAGACAAGATTCTTAGTAATCTGATATGATTTTCAGGTCGGTCCTGCTTTGAGCAGAGCTTGGGATCCATTGACCTCTAGAGGTACCTTCCTACCTAAGTTATTTGTGAATCTAACTGAATTTGTCCTTGATCATGTTTTACTTGAATCTTACGTCTTTAGTTAACTTTGCTGAAATCAGTGCTATGCCCTTAGGAATTTATTTGACCTTGTCTGCTTTTCTTATTTCTCCTAATACAGTTTTCTCTCTCAGCTCAAAGGTAAGAGAAGGACTAGAGAATGCTAGAGTGAGCTCCTGCTCATTTCCACAATGCTGGCCCATACCCATACCTCTTGGCCTGTTTCCCAAATTGTTTGATAAACAGTCAAGGAAGATAATTTAATATCACATGAGTTCACAGGCATTTTTATTTTTTTCATAAAATTCTAAAAGAAGCACTGAAAATCTTAGATGAATGCTGTCATTCATTTAGATAGCTCTTAAAGTGTCAGGAACGCTTACAGATGAAAAAAGACAATGGTGGGGAAAAAGAAGCAGTAAGTGCTCCATATTTACCAGAATACCTGCCGTGCACAAAAATTACTTCTGTTTGTTTTGCTGACTTACCACACCAGTCATCGTTTGCCCTCCTTTCATTTGAAGAAGTCTTCTGGTCATTTTTCTTCCACAGTCGTTTGCCCTTTGCCCGTTAGTGTAAACTCCCCCATGTCTCCAAATATGGGACTTAGCTGGGAAAGTTAATTGATTTTGGGGAGCTAATCAGATGCTCCCAAAGCCAGGGGAGATACTCCATCTAGGTTACAGCTGTAAACATGAGATCCCCTTTCCTTAACTTGTCTGAGATGCTGTAAACCCACAGGGCTGCTCCTATGTCCAGATAGTTTACTTTTCTGCAGAAACGCACTCATGTATTTCTGATGCCTAATGAAAGTATTTTTTTTTTATGGATCATAAAACATATTCTTCATGCTGTAATTAAAATACAGAGTAATAAGGAATCTAGATCAAAGTCCTGTAAAGCCTACTCACTTTTGCCTTTCGACTTTGAAACATATAGCTGTACACAGAGCATATTGGTCCACTAACAATGTGGGAGAGCAGCCAATTTGGTCCTGGGATAAAACAGGAATCAGCTGTGGGAAATAAGCCAAAGAAGTGTGATTCCCACATAAGCGACTTAAATAGGTGTTAGTCTACAAAGAAGCTCTTTGGCAGGATTTAGAACAGTCTTCTCTACAGAGAAGGCATTTTTCCTGAGATCCTCAGTTAACAAAAGTACACTGATTTCCAGGAGGGTTATGGGGTTGTTGTCTTGTCAGCTGGTGCTTTCCTCTTTTCCTTCTTTTTTTCCTTTCTCTCTCTGTTGTTTTTTTTGTTTTGTTTTGGGTTTTTTGGTTTTTTGGGGTTTTTTTTTTTTTGTTTTTTTTTTTTTTTTTTTTGTTCTTTTTTTTTTTTTTTTTTTAATAAAGGCTTTATGGCACATTACTGTGTAATTATAATTCCATTGTAGTTTTTTAGAAACAAACCATTTACTTCACATGCTCATAGGAAGAAAAATGGAGAGTGCTTTTCTTCTGCATGAGGCCCTCAGATTTCCTCTGCTCTGATCCAGGGAATGCCTTTTGCAATGTGGCTGATTGGGCAGTCCTGACAGTTTTCAGTAAATAGCAATGTTAGTGCTTTAACTACTCATGTGTTCTGCCATGTTTGCGTCTGTGGTTTTCACTTTTCTCCTCTCTGTCTTAGAAAAGAAATAATGTGAAATGCAGGAGCTTCAAAAGAAAAAAGTTGATTGCACCATCCTAATTTGTTTAGTGCAGAATTAATGGATATTTAGTGATTTGCAAAGTCTGTAGAGTTGAGTTACAGGCTAATTTCACTTTAGAAATAAAAACGTTTCAAATATCTTGTAGAAGTGGTGTTGTACTGCATTCTGTAATATAGGTAGCAAGTCAGACTTGTTTTAGAGGCATTGACTTAGGTAAGAAAGAAATAATGGAATCCAACAAGAACAAGTAATTCATTCAGGAAAGCCTTCCTGATATTCAGTCAAGTCTGCTCAAGTCCAGCTGTCCTGATACTCAGGATGTTAGAGTGAAGGTCACTGACTCAAACCTCCTGCTCAAAGCAGGAGCAACTTGAGAGCTAGATCAGGTTATTAGTAGCCTGGTCCAGATGTGTTTTGAAAGTCTCCAAGGATGGGGATTATTCCTCAAATCCTCTGGGAAAATTCTTCCAGTATCCCAAGAAATAAATTGGGAAAGCAGTATTTTAAAATATGTTTGTGTGGCATTCACATTGCAGCAGTTCTTTTAAGATGCCTATTTATAGTAATCACAGATGTTAAAAAAGAACAAAAAATTCATCAGTGAAATCTTCAGCCATTTATTCTTATATACAGACTGAATTGTACTTCTGAGAAGAGGCGCTTCTGAATGCTGAAGCCCCTCAATTTTTATTAGCATGAATGAGCATTTGACTCTTTGTTTTCACCAGGTATTATTTCTGCACATTCATTTTAAGCAGTGTTTGTGCTTATAAGAATAACAAGAAATATTTTTTTCCTGCCTCCCCTTGTAGGCAAGTATTTCCAAATGGGCTTCCTGAAGAATACTCTCTAGTTGCTACGTTCCGTGTACGGCGAAATACCAAGAAGGAGCGTTGGTATATATGGCAAGTTTTAAATCAGTATGACACACCTGAGGTTAGAGTCATCTCTGGTATATTTTTTTTCATTAAGTTTCTTTTTTGTTCCCAAGTAAAATGCAAATATAACTTAGAAATTTGTATGTTTCACCATTGGGTTTAGCTACAGTTTATATAGAATAGACAGACTGCTGTGAAATAATTGATCATTTATTATACGAATGGCAAATACGTAATAAAATGCATCAAGACTGCAAGCGACGAATGATAGGCATGCTATGATTTATAGCTAATATGTATTTACAAAGTTAGAAAGTAGAATGCTTCAAAACATAGTTCTTGCCCAGTCTATATATTTGGAAGTATTTTTATTATGCACAGTTTATATATGTGCTTGAATCTTATACTGATAATTTTTAAATGACCACTTATTTTATTTTCTTTTCAGATCTCTGTCCTTCTGGATGGTACAAAGAAGGTTGTGGAGTATATGACCAAATCTGCTCAGGGAAATATACTGCGCTACACTTTTAAGAGTCGAGAAATTTATCCATTGTTTGATCGGCAGTGGCATAAACTTGGTATTAGCGTGCAGTCAGGGATCATTTCCCTCTATTTGGATTGTAATTTAATTGAGAGAAAGCAGACTGATGAAAAATTCACCATTGACTTGCAGGGAAGGACTCTGATTGCTTCTCGTGCTGCAGATGATAAGCCTGTAGATGTGAGTAGTGAAAGGAAAACCAGATAACTTGATATCATGTTTTGTCATGCTTCTGTTAACACAATCATAAAGAATTATGCAGTTAAAAGTTTCAAAATTGGCTTTTAATTTTGACTGTGTATTCTTGATTTGAAGTCTTTAAGTCTTATTCTTTAAACAATATTCAGTGTTGTAGCATCTGCTAAGACAAATCTTCTGTTACCAGAGTAACTAAAAAACTCAGTCCTGTGTTTCAGGAGTCTGTGTTTTGATATTTGCTTCAGAGTAAGAGCCACGTAGTTACTGTAGACATATTATTACAACATTTAGAGATAATTTCCAGTGGGGTTTTTTTTGGTGGGTTTTTTTTTTTCACATTTTATGAGATTATTTAGAAGTCTGTGTCAGTCATCTGTTAGATTTGCTTTCTCTTTGTTAAAGGGCAGACACAAAAATATTAAGGATTGCCTCTCTATCAAGATTGTATCGCATTCTAGGGTAATGCAGAAATAGGGGCATATTGTTCATAGTCGTCAATCCTTCCTCGTAATGGGAGGGATTTAGGAAGTAGTTGGAGGCATGTTCCTTGCAGCCATTGGTACAAGAATTACCTAAGGCAACCCGTAATATTCTGGGTGGTGGTGTGGCCCAGAGATGCTCTCCTGTTTCCTTGTGCAGAGAGCTCACAGCAATTAATTTGAAAGCTCCGGGAAATGTCAGTTTGTTTTAGGTATGCTGACATCCAGTTACCATGTTGAAAGTGTCTGGCTCAGAGTTTATAGTGACCATCTGAGCGTTTCAGCTGTCTTATGTACACTATAGAGTTCCAGATAAAAAAGGCACATTGTAACCTCAAGCTAGCATTGTCAGAGAGATCAGTTCTGTGAGGCATGGAACATTTTGGCCTGGACTCAGAGCTCTTACTGCATGGGTCCAAACTCATGTTTTATTTTATTTTCTGAGATTGAGTTCAACTCTATTTGAAACGCAGGTACCATCTCCTCCTTTCCAAGTAGCATGTAGGAGGAGGAGGAGCAGATTATTTTTTATCTTGTGGTGGTTGATTCTGAGTCGAAATTGTCCATCAGGATTTCCAAGTTTGTGGGAGAACATTATGGGCATGAAGCTGATGAAAGCTCCTGTACTAAGTCACTCTTCTCAAAACCAAGTGCAGTGGAGAGAAACAAAGGATACAAATCAGCTGCAGGAAGATGCATAGGAGGCCAAGATTATCTACTTAAAATTAGATTACGTTCATCTCCCCAGTCCACCCCAAATCTCGGAAACAGAAGCTTTATGTACAGAATTGATTTTTGCTAGTCAGGAGATTTAGTGATAAGGTCCAGACAAAGGTCTTGTCCAAAGTGGTAGAAGATGCACATGAGATAGAGCTTATCAAACCTTTACTCCAGTTCACTAAAGGAGAAAATTACCTTCCTGAGAAGAAGGCTTGCGGAGGATGTCTAGAGGGCTCAAATGCCTGTGTAGCATAGCAAGAGCAGTATAGAGGGATGCAACTTAATGAAGACAAATTAAATCTAAAATGTGTTTTACATCAAAGTAACAGACTGCATAATTTGTCCTTAAGTGAGGAGGTGTGTACTTTTTATGGATTTGTCTCTTTCACTTCATTTCAGAAATTCGCAGTGTTTCAAAGAGAAGTTTTACTATGCCAAGATAAGAAAATACATACTGTAACTCCTGATTTTTTTACATCTCATATTAATCTGTTTTGTATCTCTTAATAGATTGAACTTCACCACTTAACAGTTTATTGTAATCCAAAATTTGCAACAGAAGATACGTGTTGTGAAATATCTCCAGACCTAGTAAGTTAAAATGCAAATATTTATACAAAGGAATTGCTTCATTGTTCCTTACTAAAGAGTTGTAAAGAAATTTCAATAGAAGTGTTAGATTAATTACCTTTTAGAAATTAATCCTGTATCTGCAGTAACAGTACATTGTTTCTTGCTGCCTAACTAAATGACACAGCAGAACTTCAGTAAAAGGCAGTAGGTGCTGCTATTGCTTTTTAACTGAATTTTTTAACATTGCTTGGTACATAATTAGTATCTGAGGAAGTCTCAGAGAATAGGAAACAAATCACTGTGATGACCAAAGGATGGCTTCAAATAACAGAGGCCATTTCAGTAACAGTTGCATCTAGTGAAGCATTACAGATGATAAACAAAGCCCGTGAAAGAGTCTCCATGACTGTGGAAAGGTAGAAAAATACGAAGGTACTGAGGATGTGTTCCTTATTTCAGTACTCTAATGTGAAGAAATGAGTGGTTTGTAATTGGTAAATACTTCCTTCTCTATAACACACATGCTGAGAGGGATATATTGTTTAGCGTAATGAAAAACATTGATTTATTTTGAAGGGTTCACTTTTCCCTTTTGTTTTAATAGGCAGAATCAGTGTAAATTGGGAAACACTAGAACTACAGAAATGCTTGAAGTTGCAGATGTAATTGTTCTGCTGAATCTAGTCCATTTAGAGGGAAAAAAACCCAACAAACCAGCAAACACAACTTCCAAAAGAAAATATATTGAAATATTGGTCTGCTTGTTATGAATATCCTGTAAGAGCAGTCTCCTCTGAGATAATAAGCAGTACCATCACCACCCTCCCTGCAGTCAGCAAAAAAAACTGAACAGAGCATGCAGAAGGGCTAATTGATTCCGTCTACAAAGAGATGGGAGAAAAGGGCACAAGGAGTGGAGGTATAAAGCTGCCCAAGAACAGAGGAGCCAGAAGACTTTGTGGGAACTGACAACTGATAGGTGCTCAGAAGCATGGAGGAGGCTGGATCTAACTTATCAAGAGAAATTTTACTTTAAAGAATACTTTATTCTTCAAATATAATTCAAAATATATTCCTGATTCTAAGTGCAAGGTTTCTCTTGAATGTATAACCTCATGGATAGGTGAAATGATGGATTTTGTTCTGTAGGTTCTGCTTTGTGTGTCAAAATACAATTTATTTAGCAGTTATGACAAAATATCAAAAGCTAAAACTAAAACAAGCCCTTAATATATATGAACACAAAAAGGTTGATAAGTTTTGTGAATAGCATTTTAAATATTCATTCAGCTGTGTCACTAAGAGCACCATTGGCTTCATCTGTGTGTCTTCTGTTGAAGATGTAAAAAATGGTGGACTAATTGTTAATGACTTTCCTATTGAAGCCATCATTACATTTTCTGATTTATTTTTTCATTACTTCCTTGCTAGTTGTAAGGGCTACATTTTCAGTCATTTAAAGTAAAGGATTTATCCTTGAATACAGGTTGCTATATTAAGATGTGAATCAGAATCATAGAATAGTTAGGGTTAGAAAGGGCCTTAAGATCATCTAGTTCCATCCCCCTGCCATAGGCAGGTACACCTCACACTAAACCATGCCACTCAAAGCTCTGTCCAACCCAGTCTTGAACACTGCCAGTGATGGAGCATTCACAACTTCCCTGGGCAACCCATTCCAGTGCCTCACCACCCTTATGGTAAAGAATTTCTTCCTCATATCCAATCTAAACTTCCCCTGTTTAACTTTGAATCCGTTACCCCTTGTTCTCTCACTACAGTCCCTAAAGAAGAGTGCCTCCCCAGCATCCCTATAGCTCCCCTTCAGATACTGGGAGGCTGCTATGAGATCTAAATCCTGTTGGAATTTCTTTGACAGAAGGTTCACAGGTGACCTCATTACATCTTGAGAGCTTTTGAAGTTTATCAGGTTCTGTAGTACTTCTCCTGTAGTATGCCATCAGGTTGCCTCCATTCTTATGAGTTACAGAGAGGTGCATGTTGGCTTCAGGGCTTTTTGTTTGTTTCCAAACTGTTCATGCTTGTGGTATTTCATTATGAAAAAATTACAGAATTTTCCCTCACCCTCACTCTTCCATTTTACATTTTGGGGTAGGGAGTGGAGGATGAGATGAGTCTGAGATGTACGATCTGGTTCTTTTTTCTATGGGGATATTCTGCTTCACTACTTCTAATTTTGGGAGACTTTATTTTTATGGAGACTGTCTGGGCTCTTTTGGAAGAAAGAAGTGTGATAGTCAGGTTAGGTTTACCTGGCATTGATTTTAGTATAGAAGAATCACCATGTCTAGACTTTATTTTACTACAGCTTTTTCCTCTGGCAGTGGTTGTGGCTTCTCTGTAATATGGTGTGTACAAGAGCAGTAAACCAGAAAGTAGCTTAAAAATAGAGCTCAGTTGGTACTTCTCTATTAACCAAAGTGCACAAAAAAATCAGAAAAAACTTCTTTTTATTTTAGTGCTCACATGAGGAGAGGCTTCTTGCTACGACTTCATCACCAGTTCATGCCAGCAAAACATATACGCTTCCAGGAATACAGCAGGAATTGAGAGAGAGGTGCCACTGCTTTCCAAACAAAGTAAGAGGAAATATTTATTTCCAAATAAAGTTTTCATATTGCTTTTTAGTGCATCATGACGTTTAATCCTGATAGGTACTTTTTTAAAAAAAATTTGTTTTGATTTTGTAGCTATGAAAAATACTTTACAGGTTTGTAGGGGTTGTAACGTACTTACGTTGAATTTCCCAGATAAAAAACAGTGCATTGTAGATTTAGTTAACGTCTGTAAGGTTTACTTGTTTGAATACACACCCAAAACAAGATTCATGGTAAAAATTAGAATTATATTCAGGCAGTATACTTAGTGTAAATATTTTTACTTGAGAATAAATTATTTTCTATGTAATGCTTTTTTTTTAAGATCCTTCTCCTGAGCTATATTTATTCTGAGTCATTTGCTTTGTTAGACTTTTGTGAAAAAGGCAAGGAAACCAAACCAAATTTTGGATCTGCTGCTTTGTTGATTTTTTTATTTCCTTTCAAATCAGGGGGAAGCAGGATTGCCAGGAGCAGCTGGTTTGCCTGGCCACAGAGGAGATAAAGGTGAAAAGGTAAAATATCAGTTGAAGTCTCTCTTACAAGTCTTTAGCTTATCTTTCTTAAATGGAAACTATGGATTTTGTTATTCCCTAAAAGAATCTTCCTGTACACAAGTTAAATTCTGTATCAGTCAGTCTCTGGTTCTGCATATGGGCTTCCTGCTGGGCAGCCTACAGCTGTCTCACTTTGGGGTCCCCTCATTGACTCTATGGAACACAGTATACCTGCCTGGAGCACATGTCTACCCAGCCCTGTTAGCATGTCCTATTGTCTTTTCCCCTTATCAAAACCAGAGAAGACGTGTATGTCATCTGTGATAAGGATTTTCCTATGTTATGTGTGGATGTCACTGCTGCCGGACAGAATCCTGTGTGGTGGATTTATCCTTGCACTCATTAATAGGAAGATTTGAATTCACTCATGTGGCTTCAGCACTGTATATTCTTTGAGATGGCTCTTAAGTGAAACTTTCTTAATTGTGAAGAGAGAATGACCTGACTTTTAAACTTAGACATTAGAAGTTAAACCAGTGATACCCAGCTCAGGCCACATCAGGGCTGTGCCCCAGCACTTCTAGGTCAGCATCCAGCCAGCGGCTTCTACTGGATGATACTTCCTGGACTATACACCTCCTGCTTCTCCCCCAGTGCCTGGGAAACTGTGGAGTGGTGCCATCTTTGGGATGAGCTTTCTCACTCTTGGCAGACTCTCTGAATTGGATTTATTGTACTCATCAACTAAAAGTTCCTAATAATTTTTTTTGCCCCATGTCTGAATACTTCTATCACTATTTAATAGCCATGAGAACTGTTTGCCTCTCTGCATATCTAATTTTTTAGATTTTAGCTGACATAATTTCTTACAGGACTGCCTCTGACATTAATCATTCAGATGACAGATCTCATATAAAGGATGAATTCTCTACATCACCTCTTTCACCTTCCGCTTTATCACTTACAGAAACCTTTGCCAGTGCACTGTCTGCTGGGAGCAACTGTTCTCAGAGTGCGCTGTTTTTTCTTATGACGTGTTTCTTTCCCTGGACATTGCGGATGCTATTGGTGCAAATGACTATGCAGAGATGAAAACTGGGACAGCTGACTTGCTTAATCAAATCTTACAAAACTGATTTTGGTAAAAAGTGTTTTGACAACTGATGCAGGTAACTCGTGATCTGAACTAATACATCCCCATTGTAGGCAAGAGCAATGTTGTAATTCAGTAATTTAGCAATGTGTGCTCTAGGCCATGTGAATGTGTTTCTTTCTGTTTATTAAGTGCATTTGCTTTTATCTCAGTATTAAAATCATCTGTACCTAGTCAGTACAGAACCCTGCTAAGAATATTTTCCTGTTCCCAAACATCCTTCTGAACTGTTCTCTAAATTAAATATTGTGTCAAGTTAATCCCACTCCATATCACAATTTACATACATTTTAAACAGATTTAGAACCATAGAATCAGAATAGTTAGGGTTAGAAAGGACTTTAGGATCACCTAGTTCCAATGCCCCTGACATGGGCAGGGACACCTCACACTAAACTGTGCCACCCAAGGCTATGTCCAACATGGCCTTGAACACCGCCAGGGATGGAGCATTCACAACTTCCCTGGGCAACACATTCCAGTGCCTCACCACTCTTATGGTAAAGAATTTCTTCCTCATATCCAATCTAAACTTCCCCTGTTTGACTTTGAACCCGTTATCCCTTGTCTTACCACTACAGTCCCTAATGAAGAGTCCCTCCCCAGCATTCCTATAGCCCCCCTTGAGATACTGGGAGGCTGCTATGAGGTCTCCACGCAGCCTTCTCTTCTCCAGGCTGAACAGCCACAACTTTCTCATCCTATCTTCATACGGGAGGTGCTCCAGTCCCATGATCATCCTCATGGCCCTCCTCTGGACTTGTTCCACCAGTTCCATGTCCTTTTTATATTGCAGACACCAGAACTGCACACAATACTCCAAGTGAGGTCTCATGAGAGCAGAGGGGCAGCATCACCTCCCTTGACCTGCTGGACACGCTCCTTTTGATGCAGCACAGGATACGGTTGGCTTTGTGGGCTGTGAGCACACACGGCTGGCTCATGTTCATTTTCTCATCAACCAACACCCCAAGTCCTTCTCCACAGGGCTGTTCTGAATCTCTTCTCTGCCCAACCTGTAGCTGTGCCTGGAATTGCTCTGACAATTTGCAATTTAAGAAACAAAAGAATGTTTTAAATAAAATACTTTCTTAATTTTGGGGGGTGAGGGGATTTATATGGGAAAGGACTGTAATTTCTGAAATAATTATCGCTTTGTCATTCTCTCTGTCACCACATTTGGCTAAACATGACTAATAGCAATGTGTGGTATAGGAATCAAGGTACTGTGTATTTTGTCTGCTGCTAGCGTATAATTTCTAATTCTGGGACACATGCATTGAGTAAAGGCTACAGGGTGCAAAGAGGTAAAGATAAAGTGCTTTTGAAACTCCCTGAATCATTAATGTAAAAAAATGATCACAAGTGTACTAGTGCAGGTGGTCTCAGATGTGCAAAATTGTTTCCACTTCAGAGAAAAGGATGATTGGTGTCATTGGAAGGAAGCATGTTTACTGTCTGCTGTCTCTTTTTTAAGAATTTAGTTTGACTTTATGGAAAACTGATAGAGCAATTTTTTTCTATTTTTTTTTTTTTGCCCACTGAATTTCCACCCTGTCTGCTTATGTGCTTACCAAAATAAATGTTGTTAAAAGCATAGCAGCCATCCTATTGCTTGCAAGAAATCACCTCCTGGAAAATGTGCTATGCCTTAAATATTTTATTCTATAAGTATCTTGCTCTCTGTTGGAAAGGATTTTCGTTGGTACTCTTGGTAGTAAATCCTAACAGTAGGCTTACAGCTCATGCTATTACCTTTGAATGTGGTTACACTGAGTGTGCTCCATAACCTATAAATGCCAGCACCGAACTGCTAGTGTTCACCAGCTTATGAGTTTGGTCTTCTGACAGCATATATTTCTGTTTGCTTTGGTAGTTCTAAGCTAATGTGATCCTGTATTCCCATTCTTTCTAATTTATTTACATAAATTTATAAAGCTCAAATGCAGTGTGTGTTGGGATTTAGAATACTCTTGTTCAGGCATAAAAGAGATTTATTAAAGGGAAGATATAGGCCGAATGGTCAGGAATCTTGTTTTTCCCATCTCATTTCTATACTTTTGACAGCTACTACGTAAGATAGAGAAAGGGATACTTTTCCACTTTTGTGAAGGACTTTGAGATTTGCAGCAGCAAAGAAAAATGTTACGAAAAAAACAGAAGGGGGGAAGCAAAAAAACTCCTTAAAAATGCAAATGTGGATACTGTTGTAGGTTGTACAACATGCAGCAGATGATCTCTAAACTCTAAACTCACTGAGCAAAAGCATGAAAAACTAGAACCTCTCAGACTGTGGCTTTTAAAGTCAGAATTACAAGATAGAAACATAATTTTATGATCTAATTTGCAGTGGAAAATAATTGTCTTCAAGGTGGTGAGTCTATCTGCAGTTAGTGGAAAAGAAGTCTAAACATACCTTGGTTAATTGAGTAGTAAGTCATATATGCTAAAGGCTTCCTATTGTGTAGCAGGCTGTGTAATTTTAGACTACCCAGTATACAAAAAGCCACTGCTGAATGTAACAAAGTGGTTCTGGTCTATTAAAATACTGGCAAGTGGCATAAGGGAACAGAGTGTGCAGAGATAAGAGTCAGTCTGTGGGTGATTAGATAGGGTAACCAGGGGCCAGTCCTGCTGTTTTATCTCTCGTAATACCAGTGGGTTCAGGCTGTTCCACAGGATTTTGGTCTACTTTTGTGATAGAACTAAGGAGCATTACAGTGTTTGAATAAAAAGGACATAGGAGATGGCTCATACACTCCTCTAGAACATTGTTGTGTCTGAGTGGTTTAGACTTATGGCTGGAATAGTGTGCTGCACCCAGGAGTTCATTTTGATTGATCTACTTAGCTCATGTCTTACGGCTGTGTTTGCTAGAGAATGTTGTCTTCTTGGCACAAGTAGACAAACCTAATGTTTGTTTTTAAAGGAAGACTATAATATGGTTTCAGTGCTTTTATTATATTCCTCTAATGCCCACGTGATTTTGGTTTTAAAATATAAAATTAATTTTAAATCTATACAATCAATTTTAAATATAAAAAAGTATTTATTTAAAATTTATACTTGACATTATTAAGTAAAAATTCTATGTTTGATCTTCTCTTCAGCAATTTCTAAGACTCGTGGTCCAGTTTGCAGCTGCTGGTGTCTTCCATACCTCTCCAGATCAGTCGGTCATATCTCTTAAAACTGAAATTTTCTCATAGATTGCTTACATTTGGTTTCTCTGAGGGGATGAAAGGGAGGGAGAGAGGAGCCAAGTTTAAAGAGTGTCTTTTAAAAATTACATTTAGACAGAACAAACCTGTATTATATGTTGAAATTTCTCAGTATAAAACACACTCAACAAGGTGAAAATGGACCCACTTGGCTTCACTCTGCTGTCACAGTGAATTCCCTTAAAATCAACAGACCTGCTTTCTATGGAAATGTTCATGTGCAAGTATTTGTACATGAGGATCTTAATTGCCATTATAGGTGTTTAAAAACGTATTTATTTTGTCTGATCTTTTTGTTGCATGTAAGGCATCCTTCTCAGTAGCGGTTTCATTACTAAGCATGACAAAAGCAGTGTAGCAGAGTAGAGGATGCTTTTCTGTTGAATCAGGTATGACCTGAGTAGTTGTTAACCTCTGAATTCTTTAGAACTTCTAACTGAATGATTTGGTTTGTAGGGTGAAATGGGAGCAAAAGGACAGGATGGTGTTGCTGGTCTTCCTGGCGAAAAGGTATGTTTGCATGTATTGGTATGTAAATTGAATCGTGGGAAGTGTTCATTATGTCAGTGGTTTATCTGTAATTGTGAACAGAAATGGGAAGATAGAGCACTTCCATTAGAAAATGAAGTTCTCTTAGCTGCAGTGCTTCAGTTTTGTAACACGCTGAAAAAGCTGCTCAGACCAGTAATATTGTCTACAGATGTCCTTGCTTTATGTTGGGGTTTTTTGTTTGTTTGTTTGCTTTCAGGAAGGAATGGGAGGGGGCGGATATACAGAAGCAAAGGAAGCTACTTATTCTACTGTGCAGTTTGTGGTCTGTAAGTGTAGAAAAGGCTCTTATGCTCTTAACAGTCCACTTGGTAGAGCTTGGAGGTAAACACCATTGAACATTAAACAGAGACATGAGAAATAGAATGTTTAAATTAAGGCAGTTATACATGTTTATTGAGTTCAGAGTTAGTTGCCTGTAATAGAGGAGGAGGACTCCTAGCCTAATACCAGCCATCTTCTATATAATAGACAGCCCTCATAGCACTAAGGAAACAGTTTGTTGCTTGAGTTTCTAATCATTTGGCCTCTGTGACTTTTCTTCTGTCCCATAGTAACAGTTGAAATAATATTAGATTTTCTGTTTAGACATGGAAGTCAGTTGATACATAAATGGAAACTCTCCAGATGCCTGTGTTAGTGCTCATCACTAATTTATTTATTTATTCATATATTTATTTATTTATTTGGGTTTTTTACTGTCGGGATTTTAGTCCTTAACCCTCAATTCTGGCTCTTTTTCATTCTGTACTTCTAGTTTCTGCTGTTTCAGTGCCATAAACAAGTATGCCTTTTAAAAGCAGCTGTTGCTGTGAGATGCTCTGCATTTCAGTATTGCACTTTGTTGGTTGACATGCTGATTTCATGTGTATGCAACATTTTAGTAATGGTGTGAGGGTTTGGTTTATTTTGTAATTACCTAGATTTCTAAATACTGCAAGAAGTAGAGTTTCACTTCAACTGTCACGTTTAAAATCTGTAATTAACAAGATATGAAACTGTCTTTTACTCAGTATTTCTGTCTCAAATTGTGTTTTGTTAAAATAGGAGTTAGATGTATAATATTACCAGAGAGTTGAATTAAAATAAACATTGAGAGCAGGCTGCAAAGATGTTCAAAGGACTCTGCAATGCTGAGGGACTGAATCATAGAGTGGTATGTAAAACTCGGAGAAAGCAATACTAAATTGCAGATGAAGAAGAAAAACAAAGCAAACTTTACATATTTCATGTCAGATGGGACTAGCTATTACTTGGAATTACAGATCAATGAAAATCTATGTTCACTGTTAAGTACTAGTCAAATAAATGGAATTTAGGAATGTTTAGAAAGAGAATAGGGAACAAAGCAAAAGCATCTTAATGTCATGTAATGAAACCATATTGGGCTGCATCTTGAATGATGTATAGGGTTCTGGTTCCCACATCTCTAGGTGATCAACTACTACAGGAAAAGATTCAGAGGAGGTGACAAGAGTGATAAGGAGTATTGGGCATCTTCCAGTTAAGGTGTACTTTGACTTGAGAAAGGCATAACTGACATGAAATATGTCCTGTTCTGTGCTCTGTACAGTTATGAACGGAACAGAAGAGGCTAATAGGAATCTATTTATTTATTTTACTCTCTTTTTCAGTGTGTGAACTGGGGCATCAAACCTGTCTGACAGCAAGTTCATAAAGGTTAGAAAGGGTTCCTTCTTCCTTTTGTATGACTACAGTTTGAACACTCTGCCAGAGGGTTTGAACAGTCTGAAAATTTATTAGGAAGTTGATAGAAGAAAAATCCATGGAGTGTGTCAGACAGACACTGCTGCTTTCTGAAAGTTCTTGAGGTCCAAGACATTGAAGTCTGGGGAAACCCACTGCAGAAGTCTTTATGGTTGACCTGTGGTTATACTTTTCTCTAGGCATCTGTTGTTGCTACAACTGTAGTCTTATACTTGACCAGAGAAACCGTTGATTTGATCCAGCCAGACAGCTTTTACTTTCTTGGGCTCCCAGACGTGAATTAGTGGAAGGAGTTATTGTAAAACATTGTAAATTGAATGAGATTGATCTAGAATGAAGCTTTGTTTTCCCTTGGCTCTTTCTGTGGTTCCTTCTCTGATGTTACCATTCTTTAAAGTTACTAAGCTAAATTGCTTTTCCAGTACAAGTTATTATTACAGTTTCCATGGTTAATACTGTTTGGGTTTTTTTGCTTAGCGCCTTGCAGATTCACTGTCAGACCAAATCCCAAAGCTTCTGTTAGTTTATGTAAGGCTCAACAGTCAGATCATATTTAATATCAGGGCACTGTACTTTTCCTGAAGATCGTAACTCTTTTAATTCAGACTACATAAAAGCCATGCCATTGTTGCAAATTTAAAATAAACTACTGTGGAATCTGAAACTGGCAAACCTTAAAGCTGTTTAGAAGGAAAAAAAAAAAAAAAAAGAAAAAAAGAAAAGGCAAAGCATTTTGGACAAGCGTAGCTACATGAAGAAACTGAGATCCAGCCTCCCAGCTTCTGCTAGCCAGAGTTGTCGTGTCTATGCAGTGTAGTACGGTGCCGTGTGGAATTACTAGCTCCTTTCTGGAGGTAGAATCACTTTGTTTTCCTTGTGTTGTGAATGCTGTTAACAAGTTCTGTCTCTCAGTTGATGCACCAAGAGCTGTGTAAACTTTTGTGCGTCTGTTATTTTTGTGCTTCTTTTTCTGAGAGGTTCTGGATGATAACAGTGTACATAGATTCTATGACAACTGAATAAAGCAAAAGAATAAAAATGCTTCAAGCACCGTTATATACAAAGGCGTAGCCTACTTTTCAGGAAGTTGAGGTACAGACTGTGCTATGCTGGGAGAGCATTCTCAGGAGTTACTGATGTTTGTTTATCCTCTTAAACCCTTCAGTAGGCATTATCGTTTGTTGGAGATGCTATATTTGTTTGACTGATATGGCTATTTTTATGTTATTCTGCGCTGTATTTGTCTGAGCTCTGTGCAGATCTGCTCCCTGAGTTACCATTTAGAAACAGGAAAAAGAAACAATGCAATTATTTGTTACATAGATGCAGTTTGAGGCTTCAGAGAGCAGAGGTGTTCTTTCTCATCCACCCAAAACCTGTCCCCTGAAATATTCCGTTGTTGATATTTATATCCTTGGGAAAAGGTTGAGAGAATAAATACATGGCAGATCTTACTCAGGTTGCTATGAGTAAGCAACAATATCAATTCATTTGACCTGTTTAGAAGTTTACCTTAGCATGAGATCAACTTGGTTATTAGAGGGCCTGTTTCTGTACACTTGATTAGTTCTGTTAGCTGCACTTCTTGTGTCACTCAGCTGACACTTGAATATCTCAAATCTTTTCCTTCACTTTGCTCCTGGGTCTATAATGCCATGACAATGAAGCTCCAAATTAAAAGTTTACGTCCTGGATGCAAGGTGACATAGTCCTCTTTGGCGTAGAGTGGGTTGTGGGGTTTTTTTGCTGGTCTGCAATGCCTTGGCAGTCAAGATGCACCACTCAGTTGTTTTGACATATCACATTTTAGGGGCTAGATGAGCTCTCTGTACTAAAAAAGTTTAGTGGAAGAGTTCCTGGTTCCGAGAGAGAGGGTGCTACCGTGGCATGTACTTTAATACAAAGTACTAAGCCTCTTGCTGAGTTCTCGCTCATGGGTGTTATATGGGTCCTGCTGGCTGAAAAGCTCTTTAAGCTTCTGAGAATGTGTGGATGGCAGCAAGGCTCAAAGGACTCAGGCTGCTGAAGGTGAGTAATTGGCTCTGTTCTTAGCCAGTCCATATTTGGCTATATTTTACTATTATGAAAATACTTCTTCTTCTTCCTTGGTCACTACATTCTGAAAAATAAAACCAATATAGCCAGAAATGTAATTCAGAAAATTCAGAAGACTTACCAAACTAAAAAATGGTTTTGTGTGTTGCCCTTTATCCAAGCCTCCACAGTGATTGCTTTCTGAAGGTTTGTTGTACACCGTTCAGTGATAGAAATGATGCGTCTATGTTTCTTAAATGGCATTTTGTGAAATACTTGTGACACCATTGACTTTTAATACCAGACTTTCAAATAGCTTAGCTTTACTGTTGTAGTTTCTTGCACTAATTTTTCACAATCCAGATTATGAACAGTCAACCTAAAGCAGTAAATATATCAAATAAGCTTTTTAAAATAGCTGATTTTGCGCAGTAGGCCTGAAGAGGCAGGGAAATATTCAGTATGCTGTGCATTTGTTACTGCACTGTATGGGTGCTCCTGCAGTCTATTCATAAAATAAACAGTTTAGACAGATGGAAAGGAGAAAGAAATGCTTATATGAATAAAAACAATGTTTATCACTACACAACTTAGGTTTATATTCAAAGTCAGACTAGAGGGGGGAAAAAAAGCCCTGAGTATACACTTCAGGAACTCTATCAACTGTATGAGTGTGATTTGTACTTCAGGAGTCATGAATTGGGTTTACATGAAGATACAGTAGGTATCTATAAAGGATTATATCTGTAAAAGGGTTGTTTCTTTTGTTCATTTGGATGTACTTTGGGGTTATTCAGCCTGGAGAAGGCTCTGGGAAGACCTTATAGCAGCCTTGTAGTACCTAAAGGGAGCCTACAAGAAATCTGGAGATGGACTTTTGCAAGTGCATGTAGTGACAGGACAAGGCTTGAAGGCTTTAAACTAGAGGAGGCTAGATTTAGATTAGATATTGAGAAGAAATTCTTTCCTGTGAGGGTGGTGAGGCACTGAACCAGTTGGCCTAGAGAAGTTGTGGCTGCCCCATCCCTGTCAGTGTTCAAGGCCAGGGCTTTGAGCAGCCTGGTCTAGTGGAAGTTGTCTCAGCCTGGGGCAGGCAGTTTGGATCTAGGTGAGCTTTAAGGTCCCTTCCAAACCAAATCATTCTAAGGTTTGTGGCAAGGACCCAATAAAGTGTGTGTGAACTCGTTCATTTTGTAAGCCAGAAGGTAGCAGGACTGGAATATATTGTGTTGTTCCTGATGGTGTTTTTCTCATTTAACTTTATGAGATGGTTACCTGTAAGTTCAGTTTTCTCAAATCCACTATCAGTGTTCTGTGAAATCCAGCACTGATACTTTAATTCATGTTGAATTCTATTATCCTTTTGTAATTAAGAGGGTTCTCCTTGTACCTGGTACAGGTAAAAAAAAAAAAAAAAAGATTAGTAAAAGGGTTTCCAAAACAAGATATACATACCATTTGTGGTGTGTGTACCACACCAAAGTGGCATGTTAACACTTCCTGAACAGCCTACTTTGCATTACTTGGTGGGAGGAGCTCCCCTTTCCCTTAGTGGCTCCTGAGAACATGAATTTGAAAACTGCTGTGCTGTAAGGTTTTGGGTTTTTTTGTAGAGAACAGGTTGAATTCAGGAGCTTAGTATAAAGCATGGCTTAGAAAAGTCCATTTGATTTCCAATATGATTTAAATATATATACATTAAGTTGAAAGTTGGGGAAAAAAATATAGATAGCATGATAATATAGAGTGTGACTTCAAATTACTTTCAGAGATGCTTTCAATACCCACCTCCATACTGCAGGTTCAGGTCTTCAGAGCCAGCTCTGTCAAGAAATCCACAACTGGAAACTTGTTAAATGTACATGCAAATCAGATTGTGTCATCGTGAAGATTGTTGTGACCATTGACCTGCATTCCTCATAGCTCTATCTAGACCATGTAAACTCTGTCTAGAATTTTCCAAAGCATATCTGACTTTTCAGAGCCAATGATATATGGCCTATTATGCCAGTTCAGCATGAACTCCTGGAGCACCAATCACTCATGCAAATATACAAATCTGAGGAGACATTGGTGTTGAGGGTATAATAATGCAGTCTTTTTCTTGCAGCTGTCTTGAAAAATCTCTGGACACAGTGCCTTCTTATTTCATGTGCTGTACAGATCCTTGACAGGGGTCAGGATATTTCTGAAGTTGCTCATCAGTATCTCTGAGAAAGCTTCCAAAAATGCATGAGGAGCACTGGATAGGTACTGCTTAAAGCCATCTTACTCCGTTTGTCTGTCCTTTGTTCAGTGCCATTCAGTTTCTGAGCTCCTGTCTTTGTTAATCAGTTGTATTTCAGTAATTTTAGGTCAGGTATGGACATAAATTTTACAAGTTATGCAACTTTTGAAAAATCCTTGTACTGCTTTACTCTGGAGTCTCCAAAAGAGATAAAAAGAGCATAATCGCTAACATAGGAAAAAGTATTTATCAGCTTTTCAAAGTAGAATTGTGAGCTGTTAGAATGTAAAGCCAAAAGAGCATTTTAATGTGAAATATGGTGCAGATATTTAAAAACTAGGGTTTTGTGGGTAAACAAGTACATATATTAGCCTCAAAAAATAAAGACTGCCTTTCCAATTGGAAATTTTATTACCACTAAGTTTAAAGCCTTGAGTTAAAGAATTGCTGGCTGTTAGGAATCAGGCAGTTGGACATCATCTCTTACTGCAACAAATTTGGTATGAGTTTTGTGTTCTGTGTTTTCAGTGATATCTTTGTGTATAACTGAGACATATCCGGTTTTAAGAGATGGATAAATATGAAAGTGGTAGCTCTCAACAGCTGTCTGATGCATATATGTGATTTCTAAAAATCTCATTGGGCAAATACACTTTAGAGCATTACATTTTCCAAAACTTGTTTCATAGCTTTAGCATGTATACTTCTTGCTTGCTCTCACTCTCTCCTTAGCGTTAGAAGGAAGTGTTTTGAATAGCCTTTGATCATAAATTTGATTCCAGAGAGCTGTCTGCTGTGCTGACTTATTTTTGCCTTATTAGGTGATTTTTGCAGTTCATAACTCCAGGAACTGTTGAGCTCTCTGTTTTTTCAATTCCTAAAGCTAAACGACAGCAGTTCAGTTTTGTTCTCGATAGAAAGCTCTATGGCATCAAATTACCTTGTGTGCAGTGACACTGCTTGGGTGTTATTTCCATTCTGGAAGGAATGGTGTATTAGTGACCGCTGTAGACTGTTTGCTGTTGGTGAGCAATTTAATTAAAGATTCATTGCTTTTTGAGGGGAGGAGAAAATTATGCTTCAGTCTGTCAGCTAGCCCATTTGAGGAAAGACATGGCATTGTCTTCTGTCTTCTTGTGGTTTGCTCAAAATCAGATTAATACATCTCAGTAGAATAAAAGTGCAAATGTGTTTTGGGAGCCAGATGCTAATCCTTGTATTGCTCGGCATCAAAGCCATGGGCTCCTTCAGTCAAGTGACACTGGTGAGATAAGGGTGGGGGTGGAAGGTTATACCCTCTGGTATTTGCAATGAAACTGTAATAACCACCAGAACTTGGCCGGTCACGGGGCCCTGGCATGCAGCAGCCACTATTGTGATGTGAGGTGTGGCCAAAGAAACCAGAGGTCACCATCCATTTTATTAGGGGTCTGGGCTGCTGGGAGCAAAACTGAGGGTGGCACAGTGCCATGCAGGACAGCCTTTTGTTAGCATGTTATGTAACGTGGAAGTGAGAAATAATGCAGTTGTTAAATAATGTGGTCGTTAAATGCAGCTCTTTGTTCCTTAATCAGAGATTCATGAATACTCTAGCTGTGAGCCTGCCTGGCTCTGGGATTCTTAACTGCATTTCAGAAGCCTCAGTCAGGACCTTACAACTTTGAAAGGGCGGGGGCAGGCTGGAGGATTCTTCTTCAATTGTTCGTAAATTACTGTGTTCTTTCTGTGAGATTTCTGTGGCATATAGATTTTACTTTTCCCCCTTCAAGTATAGAAAGTGAGGGCTACAGACTGTCGGGTTTAAAATAATATTCTGAGCTTTTCACATCTCATCAGAAAGCATGGCTTTAAGAAAAATATCCATTATAGCAGAACTTAGTGTTGTAAAAGTTTGTAGGGGTGTGTTGCAGGAGATGGGCTAATTGGGGAGGAAGGAACATTCTCATTGTACTGCAGCACTGCACAACTTGGCTGACATGTTTTGCTTAGATTTGCTTGTCATGTTTTGAGGAATTAAGATATTAGAATTCAAATAATAGATTTTGGATCTGATTAATCATTAATCTGTATTAGGATAAATTTGGATACCTCTGTTACTGTACTTCATTTAATTTATATATAACAGTATTTTCTCCTTGACTAACAGCTTTTATTACAAGTAGTGCATAAGAATTAAATTAATCTTATGCAGTAGAAATTATATGTAGTACAAATTATACAGAGGTTATAGATTATACTCTCGGCTGCTGTGGCTCATGACCTATTAACTTTTTACTATCCTTTCACTTTTTATTGGTACATGAGATGTATTATGCATACAATTATTTAACTAACTCCAACTCAGATGGGCGTTTTAAATGTCAATGAATATACTTTCCAAAAAGACTTTTAAAATTATAATGTAGGGTTTATATTCTGAATTCCATGTAAACTGGTTTTTTTTAACTCATAGATTCTGGGTTGTTTGGCATTAAAACTTTTTATTCACGTCGTGAGATTTTTCGTAGGTATTGCAAAACAGAATATTGTGGTTTATTGTTTTTTTCAATTCCCACTGCTATCCAGTATTTATCAACACCTAAGATCTGTACTGTATGTTTTAAGTCTGAATCGATTAAATCAACGTGACACGCTGAGGCTGGGCCAAGTCTTGTCTAACCAGCAGTCAGCACTGTTACTCTGGTATGAGTCTCCCAAAAATAGAAACACAAGAAGTCAAACAAGTAAGTGGAAGGGCACTAAAAGAAAAAGTGCTGTTAATTCCACTGTTGACTTTCTGTCTAATGGATTCTTGTTCCCAGGCCACACTAAGTAAAGCAACTGGCACGGGGTGTGTTTCTGCAGATGGCTCAGCAGTGACACACGGGGCCCAGCTGGTTGACAGGTGTTTGATTTGTGTTTAACAAGTGCCTCACGCCAGCCAGATTTTTCTGTTACAGATACTAGGAAGCCAGTCAGCTGATGCTTTTTCTGCAGAATTAACACCCCTTTCACTGTGCTCCCCTTATGTGGTGAATGGCAGTTCTTCTGATTTTTCCCTATAAGTGCAGATAGCGTCATTTTAGTTTGTAATAAGAAAGATACTAAATAGGCGAAATTAATCCATAGTCAAACTATTTAATAGTTTTAATCTGCTATCTTTACAAATGGAAGAGGCAAAACATTTTTATTTATAGGTGTTGACAGTAAGATCTCAAGAAATATTTATTTAGCTGTCCTCTCCTCAGAATGAAAATTCTCTTAAGGAGAATGCATGGAAGGATAACGACAGATTTCTGGCATATAGCTGTTACACTCTGTATTCCTGTGTCTTCCCATAATGTGAGAAGGACTTTCTTGTGTAGTAAAGCATACACAAGACTGGAGTAAAAGAAATTAGCTGCCCAGAGGTGATACAGTATTGACAGAAATGCACCCAAGGCTGTGAGGGAAGAGTGAAGGTGAGAAACTACTAAAGAGATGAAAATAGGTAGTATACAATGCTATTCCTTATTGATTTTGCTCTAAGCTACATGACAGCACACTGCATAACTAGAGAGAGATTGTCTCAACTGGGGCTTGCTTATTTAATTACAGTTTGGGGGTTTTGTTTTCTTTTAATAACTGAGAGTGGAAGAAATTAATGATCTTTGTGGCATTTGTTAGTGCCATAATAGCAACTGCTGGCAAAACCAGCTGTGGAAATAGTAGAGTATCAGGATGCTCTTATAAATCATCCTTGATTAATGTGAACTCTGAGAGCTTTAGCCAGTGGGATGCGTAATGTAACAGTGACTATGTCCAGTTTGCCAACTCTTCCCCTCCCTATCACATTTCTTCATGCTTTTATATGATCATTTTAGTTTTGTGGTAAAAATCCATAAGGTGGAAGAAGGTGAGACTACAGGAACTGTTAAAAATGTGTGGCTCTTTGCAGTGACAGGGTGATAATGCCAGTGCTGTGAAATAGCCAGAAGAAATACCACCATTTAGAATATGGTGTACCGGCTGAACCTCAGAAGAATGAGGAAGGAATGCAGCCAGAGAAATGGCTGTCAGAGTAGTGTTGATTCTCTAAGTAAACTCAGTTTTAGTGAAAGGATGATACTCATGTAGAGATTCTCTGTCCCTTGAATAGTGGACTAGCTTGTTTTTTCGTTCAGACATCCAAGATGTGGTATATGGCATGGACAATGAGCCTCAAAGAGGTTAAGAAGAGAGCCTGAAAGGAAAAGTTACAACCCTACTAGGCCAAGGGGTCACTGTTCTTCAAAAAGCCGCTCAGAATTTATAGTAATGGGGTACACCTGGAAATTTACCTTTAGGGATCTGATCCTAGGCCTCCTGTGCTAACAGTAGATCCACTGACCCTAGATTCACAAGTCAGGAACTGCCTGTGGGAGTCCTAGTAATGTAGCTGGTATATCGACTTCATCCAAATGCTAGCTCGCTTTCAGAATACATCAAATGTCAGAAGGCAATGTTCTTGAACTGAGGAGATACATTTCTTGGGAAAGTCTTAAACTTCCAAGTGGAAATGGATACATGGAAATTGTATCGTGAACTACTTTACTTATCACTAGTTGATAGGAGGTTTGCAGTTAGAGAAGCACACCAACAACATGATATTTCAGAAAAAGTACTCCTGTGAGTTCCTAGATTAGAAATTCCAGTCAATATGAGGTCTGTTTATTTTTGATTCACCTTAACTCCTTGGTTTTGCTACTGGTTTGGTTTTGGTTCTCTGGTTTGTTTTTCTTTTTGTTGTTTGGTTGGTTTTGTTTGGTTTTTTTTGTTTTTAATGGTCTGTGGGACAGATCTTTGTTAGTGCAAGACAGCATTGTACCATCTGAGAATCTGCCTCCTGAATTTTCAGGTTCTGGAAATGGATGATGATGATGATGATGATAATTCATAGAAACATAGAATCAGAATAGTCAGGGTTAGAAAGGAACTTAAGATCATCTAGTTCCAACGCCCCTGACATGGGCAGGGACACCTCACACTAAACCATGCCACCCAAGGCTCTGTCCAACCTGGCCTTGAACACCGCC
>JANRGW010037687.1:0-46214 GCA_024733675.1 Psilopsiagon aymara
TTGGTCAGGCAGGATTTCCCCTTAGTGAAGCCATGCTGGCTGTCACCAAGCACCTTGCTGTTTTTCATGTGCCTCAGGATGCATTCTAGGAGAATCTGCTCCAAGATTTTGCCAGGCACAGAGGTGAGCCTGACTGCTGTGTAGTTCCCCAGCTCATCCATTTTCCCCTTCTTGAAAATGGGGGTTATATTTCCCTTTTTTCAGTCATTGGGAACTTCACCTGACTGCCATGATTTTTCAAATATGATGGACAACTTCATTTGCCAGCTCCTTCAGGACCTGCGGATGGATTTCATCAGGTCCCATTGATTGTGTTCGTGCAGGTTCTGAAGATGGTACCTAAGCAATGGCATGATATTGTGTATGGATCAGCTTTTGCCCTGATACAAAAGATTTAGTTAAAAATTTCTTCATACATAGGATGAGAAATGGCATCTACTAACAAAACATTAGAGTTTTAATTAGACATTAGCAACATTAGACCATTAGACTATTGCTCTCTTTGGCAGTGTGATTGCATATTGTTCAACTGATCTCCCTTTGAGTTAAAGGAAAGATTGGTTTCTTTACTTTCTGCCCAGAACTCCAATGTACACTTGTAGCCCTTGTATGACTGTATATTGCAGTTCAGTGCTTAGGCTGTTACATTTCAGCAGGGCATAGAAGTAATGCTTGTGTAGTTTGCAGATGTTTGTAATGAATGATATTATGTATATTGATTTATTCTGCATAGTTAGGTATAGATCTTGAAATAACTATCAGGTGCACACAGGAGTTAGTGTTTACTATGGAAATGGGAGTCAATAAATGTTAATTACATCCAGCTTGAGCTCATAACTTACACCATTATGATATTATAATGATGGAAGCACAAATCAGTTCTTCCCAGTGTGGGTTTTGCTATTAGAATGAAGTCCCCAGAGAGAGAGGCACTAGCTGATTTTAGTGGTGTTTGCATGTTTGGTGTTAATTTTGTAAACTTGTTTTGTTTCTCCTTGGTGGAGTTGTCAGGATTTATAAGTACCCTGTTACTTTCAAAGGGACTGCACTGCATTTTGCTCAGTGGGGAGACTTTATTGCAGCTTCCAGCATAAATGATAATAAATACAGTTCTGTATTTCCAGTTGCTCTAACAGAGACTTGCTCTTATCTGAAAACTTCACACAAGGGCTGTCATGAAAATGTTGCCATTTGTGATTAACTGACAGTTACTTTGGTGTTCCCTGGTTTTACAGCCCCAAAAAGTAGAACTTCAGTTGGGGGGCCTAAACTACACAGCTCATTGCCACTTGGGTTAGCATTTTAATGCTGACAGTCATCATCGCTCTGAACTGATAGGAGCAGTCACATAAGCAAATGGTCTCCAGTACACAAGTGCATATGGCCCGTGGCCATGTTACTTGCACAGAAAGAAAAACAGTGAAGGTTTAAGGACAGTTAAATTATAATTTTCATCACAATTTTATGCCCTAAATGTTGTGTAGGCCAAGTTGCTTTGTGACCTGTTTGCTTTTGCAGACCTTAATTAGTTCAAATGACACCTCAGCAGCTGCCTTTGTCTCAGCACACTGTGCAGCTATGGGTCACACAGCTACACCAGGAGCTTACAACAGCAGCTTCCAGAGGGTATCTTGGTAGTGACCCAAACTAAACCTCGAGTCTCAGATTGGTTACACTAAAGCCTCTGGCCAAGTCTGTGGCTCAAAGTAGGTATCCCTGGCCATGGCTTCCAACTGCTCCTGTGCCCAGCCAACCTCTGGGGCTGAGGCGCTGCGGCCACACAGAGTCTGCAGCTTTTTCACATCTATGCCGTTGGCACTGCACAGTGGGCACTGAACCGCCCATGGGGAGCAGTGCAGTGCTCCTGCTGGCTCTCTGGTCCTCACTCAAAGCTGAGTTGGAAAAAAGGACAAGAGGTCTGGGTACTGAGCAAACTGGCACTGGTCTCCTGGCAGGCATATTGTCATGTCCCAAGGCTGCTTAGGCTCAACTGCGGTTGCTCTGCCATCCCTGTAGGCAGTGGCATGGCACTGGCAGCAGGCTGAGAAGGGCAGGTTGCACAGCAGGTCTATAGCAGCAAGCGGGGCATCCTCACTTTGTCTGGAGGTACAGTGCATGGGTGACATCACTGGAAACAATTAAAACTATTGATGTAGGAACAACAGAGATGGTCCATGGAGTAGTATTCAGCTCCTGCCCTGCAAAGCCAAGCACTGTTTTTTCTGGGTGGTTGTCAATTGTCTTTGGTGTGCTCCTCATACAGCACAAGCAAAAGTACTGAGTCTGCCCCTTAGACCTCATTGCAGAAAGACTTACAGAAGTTCAATTTATTAATATGCAGTTGCAATTTTATTGCTCTTTGATCTCATCATGCAGACTGTGATTTCCCATTACTTCCCAGGGCTCTGAAGTCCTTACTGTTGTTGCTCTTGATGGAGACAGAGGAAAACCTAACAGTATTCGTTACAGCATTGTGAATGGTGAGTAGACTTGTCTTTTATGAAATCTGAAGGGCAGTCAAAACCAGATCTGACATTGAATTAGAATGGGATATGCTAGAGTTTAATAAAGCTGAAACAGACTCTCATGAAATAATGTCAGGTACCTCAGACAACTCCTTCTACCAGAGAACAGCCAACACGCAATCCACTAAGTTTTAGTTTTCCACTCCACAGAACTACACTTGGAGGTGATAACGCTGGTGATTTGTTAGGCATCAGTAGCCTGCTTGTCATTTCAGAAAGCATAAAGGGAGACAAATTCATTGCTGCTGAGCATCTCTATAATCTGAGAG
Source organism: Psilopsiagon aymara (assembly GCA_024733675.1). Classification (NCBI taxonomy): domain Eukaryota; kingdom Metazoa; phylum Chordata; class Aves; order Psittaciformes; family Psittacidae; genus Psilopsiagon; species Psilopsiagon aymara. The sequence goes on from JANRGW010037687.1 coordinate 2,795, forward strand.
GCAAGAGGATGCATTGGGTGATGCAGACATGGTGTCTAGAGGGATATTTTTATTAATATTGTGATTAAAGTAGTTAAATAAAAAACCTATGAATTCTTGGAAGAAATTTTTTTTGTAAGTGAAGAGACACTGGCTGTACACTGCATTGGAAGAAAGTAGATGTTATTTGAAGATTAATGCTGTTCATTAGCTATTCTAAGGGTGTCTGTCACATGACTTTTAATAGCATAAATGTGAGACTTAGCTGAATTGATAATGACTTAGCTGAAGTGATGATTTATTAGCTAGTGAAGTCAACAACTTAGCTCAACTGAACTCCAGGATACAACTTCTTTATATTTGTTTGGTTCTCTCTTCTTCCAGAACAAGATCTCTATAGACACTGGGCACCCCAACTCCCAAGTGTGAGAGATCCCAAAATTTCAAAAAGAAATCTGAGATTTAGTTGCAGAGCTATGCAGCAAGTTCTTCACCGTCTTATGCAATCTAAAAATCAAGGTCTAGAGAGAACAGAGAGGGTTGCAACTGAGGTTTTGCCTTGATGCAGGATGGGATCGCTGCTAGGGTTCCTTCTCCTCAATGCAAGGGGATGGATAAAAGAGTATAGGTAAAAGGAAGGTAGAAACATTGAGGAAAAAAGGTAATAGATTGCAAATGAGGAAAGATAAAAATAAAGGTGTAGAATGAGGAATAAAAACAAATAAGTGGGAGGAAAATATGCTAGGCAAGGGAGAAATTGGGTAAGGAGAATCAGCAAAGGCAGAGAAACCAGGGAAAATGTCAAAGGGAAATAGGATTAATGAGGAAAGGTATTAGATTTCAAAAGAAAATAGAGAAGGACCAAGAAGGTGGTATGGGATCAAAAAGGTAAATTATTAGGAGAGAGTGGAAAATGAAGATGGAGGCAGATGACAGATAAGTAACATAAAATATAATGAAGAGCAGTCTTTCCTCATGCACATTAACAGGTTTTTGTTAGCGTGAAATGGAAGAGAGGGAAAGAGAATATGCTTTTAGTGTGTAGAAAGTTAAAGAAATAAAGAACAAAATATGAGAACAGCCAATCTGCCCCTGCACTTCAGATGCTAGCATTACGTGTGACAAACCATTATCCTAATACCTGCAGGCTGAGTTATCAAAGGGTGAGAAAATACTAACAGCAAATAGGAAATTTATTCTTTATAAGAATTTTTTATCTGGGGAGTGTGGGATAATTTTGGAAAATACTCCAATCCTGTGAACATGCTATATGAAGGAACACACATAATGCTAGACACTTAGAGTTACCAATTTCCTTGTGATAATTAGACAATAGCATGAAGTATGGTGGTTTGAAACCCCTATTGACTTAAGCTTCTTCTCAATTAGGCTGTACTTTCCAGGCCAATGTATCTTAATAATTGACCATTGTATAAGTCAATATCTGTTCAGTATTGTATCTAGTGTACTTTAATGAAGTTGCAGTTATTGCAGGTATTAGCAAAATGGTATACTATCAGATGGTTTAAAAATCAGCACTGGAATTGAGTTAGAGAGAAAGAAAAATTACTGGGCTTTCAGGTCATCATCCTTTATTTCTGAAGGCTTGATCTCCTGAATTATAAGGGTTTTCCTCTCTCACTTTCAGTGGTAGGCTCTTCCACAAAGTGTATGCTGCAATCAATACTACATGTGAGGCAGCATATACTGGTGTCCACAGCCCCCCCGCAGAGCAGGGCAGAGCCCCCTGAGCTGCTGGCTGGTCCTCTCCCTGGGCATGATGGAGAGATGGGTGCAGACATTGTGATGAGACATGCTGCCTCTCCACAAACTAACATTTGCTTCAGCACAAATTCACCAGGTCTGATGGGATTGCAGCTGTGTAACTGATCTTCTCTTCAGATCAATGGAAGTTAGGTCAGTGGTAGCAATGTCAGCCAGCAGCCCTGTCCTGTCTGTGTCGTACTCTGCATCAGTGCAAAAACACCAGGGTTTCCCCCACATTCTCAAAAATCCATTTGTGTTCAGGACAGCCCTGCAAGAGGCTGAGAGCTTTTTTAATAACTGAATATCTAAAGGCAGAAGATGCTCCTCCAGAAATACTGTCTGCAGAAAGAGTGACTGTGTTTCTTTCAGACAGATTGCCAGACTTTTCACCTTAGCTGATATTAATGAGAGAAATGTTCTTGTTTCTCAGAGACTTAATTATCCGTTTGCTAAATACAATGAGGAATGTCTATTTTTGTCTAAACCAGCATATAAAGAAGACATCATAATAGAAATGAATACCAAATTTGCATGCCTGGATGCTGAGGCTTGCAGGGAACCTGACCAGGATGGGAAAGAGGAAAGTGAGGGCAGCTTCCCACAGGGCCAGAGATCCACTGAGCCATTCCTAGGGGAAGAAACCCTTTTTGGCTCTTACTTGTGTTTTCATCTCACTGTGACTGGGCATAGAAGTGCTTCATTTCTGAAAAGCGGCTTCAAATCTACTAATACAGATGGATACAGATATTGACAAAGATATGGTGAATGAAATGTATGGTTGATTGCAAAAGCTTGCTAATGCTTGCTCTTTAAAAGGAAGTGTCACATGTAATTAGAACATCTTGGTTTCATTGCAGGAAGTGAAGGTTCTTTTGAAATCGATAACACAACTGGAGCCATTTCTGTTATAAAAAGCCCAAATCAGCTCAAGAAAGAAGTGTATGAACTAAAAGTTCAGGTATGTTCTGTAGCCACTTGAAGTCCATTGGTCTTAAATGCCAGGAGTTAGCCTGATTGCCTAAAATAGCTCAATTTAGCTGACTTTACCTGTTTTAGAAACTACCCCCCATATTTGAGAAGAGTGCTAGATAGTATAAATCTGAGCAAACTGGTTTTGTTCCTTGGAATATTTCATGTCTCAAATTACTTCTTTCAAATGAAGTCATCTTGTCCTAATTTCATCTTTGAGTCTAGAAAAATAACCACCTTTACAGGAACTGGTACTTCAGTTCAGAAAAATGCCAACTAGGTTTGCCTGTCTGTCCAAAATATATCCAGTTTAAGTTAATCTCACCTAGACAGCAAAATAGAATTGGAAATGACAGACTAAATCTCAAAAAAAGTGTGTAATTTTTCTTCTTCAAATATTTGCCTGAATACCTCAAATACAGTTTTCCTTGCAGAGTTTTCAAGGCTGCAGTCCTTGCAGCAATGTGAAAATCACCTACCTGTGGTACCACAGCAAATTTAAAGGTTGTCTTCCTTTTCTATTTTGTCAACTCTTAAGGCAGACAATTACTTTGTCTCTATTAGATTACCTGTATTGTCTTTAGAGAACCATTTTCAACTAGGTGAGTTACTAAGCTAACAAAATGAGGAAGAGAATTTTTTCACTGGAGCTTTATTGGGACTGGTTTATTACTATAATCTTGTAATCGTCAAACTTCAGCATGAAATGGACTGAGATTTCTAGAGAAATATACAGCTGTGAATCTTCATACAAATTAGAGTGTTAGGGAGATTTGTGCATGCAGATAATACCTGAACATGAAAGTGATGAAAGAGAGTACACCACCATTATTCTCTCTCCTGCCTGCTGTAGGCATCAGAAGTCAGTCAGGAAGGAGACATCTCAGCGTACGGTTTTGCCATGGTGACTATTCGGGTGGTCGACCTCAACAACCATCCACCAACGTTCTATGGAGAAAATGGTCCTCAGAACAAATTTGAACTGACCATGTATGAGCATCCCCCAGAGGGTGAAATATTGAGGGGATTGAAGATTACAGTCAATGATTCAGATCAGGTAAATGGAAATTATGTGGACTTTTAGTATTCTTGCCCTATTTTCCCAAAGACTAGAAAGAGCTGTCAGATGGGGAAATGTCTTTTTTAGGAACTCAACTATTTCACCTGCATTCTCCTAAAGCCTAGGACAAACGAAGTAGTTGGAGAGTCCATTACCATGGAGAATTTGGACCTAGAAGTATACTTAATATGTCATATTACTGTTATGTTGAGAAGGGTGGTTCTAAACCTGCAGCCCACTTCTTGCAGCAGCTGAAGCTGAACAGTCCTTATGAGCTTCCCCAAAATTCTAGTTACATTCAGTCTTTATCAGTGTAATGTCTGAGAATGGAATCCAATTGGCAATTTACTTAGAGTTTCCAATCATTTTAGTGATTGCACTTCAAGTACAATTTCTGCCTGTATCTTCTAAGCCCTGGATGGAAACAATATAGGCCACACTCTTACACTTGTTTTATTAGAATATGTTATCCTTTGACTTTTATACTACAGCCAGAGTCTGCAGTGCATGGGTTGATAAATCATTCCCAATGGAGTGATATTTATAGGTAATCTTATAAATTATGCCAACTGACAATGGCTATGTCTAACTAGATAAAGGAAAGAAGACTCCATCCATCTCAGCCTGCTATTTAACTGACCTGTGATGCCCATAGATACTGTAGTGATGGTTGCTATAGAGATTCCTAAGCTAAATACTGTATGAATGGCATCCATCTGAGTTAGCCTGAGATTACATAGTGACAAGAGCAAAGCTAAATGCATCTGAGCATTACTAGTGGAAAGAGTGCTCTTATATAACTGTGCTCGGTATTGTACTGTTTTGACTGCATTGTACTCTATCAAACTCACTAGCTTCTGCCCCCTCCCTGCTGCTGCTCTGCAGCAAGGAGACAAATGACTGCTTTCAAAGCAGTTCTACGTCTATCTTGCTATTGTCACAGGGGATGTTGCTGCAGAAGGAAAGAAACAAAACCTCTCTCTTCTGTTTAGAGACAACATAGATATATATCATATGTAGGCTGAAAAAACATTTAGGTTGTAAATTACAAAACAAGCAGAAATCCTTGCTAGATACACTGTATAGATTTCTCAAGAAGCTTCCTAGTACTGTATAAAACATCACTGTAGGTTGAGTTGGTTTTCTTTTAAGGCACAGAATGCAAATTTTTCTCTTCTGCACAAGTGGGCTGTATAGAGAAGTAAAACATAAGTCTGCTTCTGTCACAGCCATTAGTGACTCCTCCTTTTGGGGAAGTGGCTGAAACAGGTGAGGAGGAAGCTGTGGGCAAGGTCTGCTTTAGGCCTACAGTTTGATGAAAATTCTATCTTACAAGTACATTATACAGAATTTTCCTTCTCAGCCCTCTTTACCCAACAGACACAGCTTAGGGGCTGTCCCATGACTGGCTGCTTAGAGACATGCAGCAGCACTGCCTGCTTTGAGAAGATCTGGGTGCAGGGAAACTTCACTGTCAGAAATCACTCAGCTCCTGAAGGGAGGCAGTTCTCTTCCTCCCTGCCCCATGCCACTGTCCCTCCAGTCATGTACACTCTGAAGGGCAGAGGATTTTGTATTGTCAGACAGAACACTTTCCCTATCAGCACTATTTTCCACAGTCCAGTAGCTCTGGCTTTCTGGTTTTGTCCTTTACTACCCTTCAAAAGAGAACCTGTTGTCATCTTTGTAGCTGCAGGAGTTTATATGACCAAGCAACGCAGACCACTGAGTTTGGATACAAGGTCATTCTGTTTCCCTTGGGGGACTACTGCTGAACACTTTTCCTCTTGACATGAGCTAGGGTTGCAGCAAAAACTGTTCATAACAAGCCCTCCAGAGATACAGCTGAAAGTAGAGTTATCCTGTTTAAAAGTTACTATTAGAAATTCTGCTCAAGATTCGTGCTAGGGAGAGACCATGGTACCATTCAGGTGGTGAATCTGGTCAGTTTGTCACAGCATAAAGATATCATTTGAGAAACTGATGTACCCAGAGGGTTGATAAAGTAGTTTCAGCTTATTTTCCCACTTTCCTGTAAGACAGAAATATAAGAATCACCACTGAATCTTTTCTCTTCCATGCTCCAGTTTGATTTAAGAGAATTGGTCTGGCCAACTGCCTCTGGCCCGCTCTTCCCAACTCACACACAACTGGGGGTAACCTTTTCAGATACTGCTGCTTTCCATGTTCTCTGTAGCTAGAAAGTTTATCTGTATAATGGGATTTGGCTTCTCACTTCACCTGGATCTGTCAAATGCACGTCAGATTTTATTCTGTCCAAGTGTATCAACTTCCAAAAGGTCTAATGGCTGTAACTCTGGGCTAGCTTAACCTAGTCAATGCAAACCACAGCATGCCACCTCTCTTTGGAAATGCACGTCTTTGTGGTTATTCGTCATCATCCCAGGCTGTGAGCTCTTAGTACACAGGCTGAGTGTTTGAGGTGTCTGTTGTCCCAACAGGCAATTCAGTTGTCTTTCCTCGACAGGAACCAGCAGAAGGCAGGACTTGCTTGCCAATGTGCACACAATGTTAACTCTGTCACTTGCACTACCTCACAGTGTGAGGAACAAAACCCTAGGCCACTTGCCACAAGATCCTTCTCTTAGCCAGTCCTGCTGCAGGGTTTTTCCATTCTGACTGAAAGAATAACCATGCTTGTCAATCTATTTTAAGAAAAGCTATTTTGTGACCAGGGCTGGAGGGATTATATAGCTAAGCTTCTTAGCAGTCTCTTGCCCAGGGGATGGAGAGCAGCGGGTTCTAAGCAGTAAGACTCATTCTGATATTATACAGTGTGAAGAAACAGATCCAGTCTAGGCTGTAAGAAATGCATCTTTCACTGAAAACAATGCTGTATCTGCTTTTATTCTCAGGGAGCCAATGCTAAATTCAACCTCCGTCTTGTTGGACCTGGTGGCATCTTCCGAGTGGTTCCTCAAACAGTCCTGAATGAGGCTCAAGTTACAATAATAGTGGAAAATTCTGCTGCCATTGACTATGAGAAATTCAAGGTGTTAACCTTCAAGGTACTTCCACTTTCCAAGTCCTCTTATCCTATGTATATCATATGTATATGATGGCTTATGTATCTGATGGGATTTAGCTTCTTAATCCACCCAGAGCTGTCTGATGCATTGTCAGTTGACATTATATTCCATGCAAGGGTAACTCATTTCAGCCTCTGGTTCATCAACTTCCAGAGGTTTAATGGATGCATATGTGAACTAATTTAGTCTAGTCAGTGAAAAACGTTGAATATTGTCTCCCTGTGGAGACTGCACATGTTAGTGGCTCTGAGTAATTCTAGACTGAACCCTAAGGGTGTTATTTCTGCTTTTAAAACAATGAATGCACAGGATGAAATCCTGTTTCTTTGGGTCCAGAACTTTACCTGCTTGGTCCTAAGTAATTTGGTTCATGATCATGCTTTTGAATGTTGGCAGGCTGAACATTCCAGCTGACTGGAAGATAATTACCAAAAACTGCTGACTTTGTCAGAGTGAATCTGTCTATGTGGCCTTTTGCAGACTGACCTGAATCTACCTCACCTGTGCTCTAACCTAGCCATACAAGAGTCAGCTTTGATCCTAAAGGTGGACCTTTGCATTACCACCTTCCCCAATGGATTCATTGACTCATCAACAATGTATTTAAGTACTCTGGTCTTGTGTCAGCTGCCTGTAAACATGAGGATAGATGGCTCAGTTCTGACTGCAAAGGATGGCATAGACAATCCCTGAAATCATTAAACCAAAAATGCCCACACAATCTAACAGAGTATTAACCTAGGCTACTTTTGACTTTGTACAAAATGGTGGGGTTTGCACAGCCCAGAAGCAAACTTCTTGGATTTCTTTCTCACCCTTGCTACATGGTTTGTTTTGTGTCCATACCAAGTTCCATTGCAGTATGCTTCATGTCTCCTCTTGTAATGTTCCTTAGTCATTTTGAGCTTCATAGGTTATAGATGCTACAAAACTATGAGGAATCATTATTGGATTAAAATGGAAGATTCTGAAAGGGCTATAAAGTGCTACCTACACTAATTATAGTAACTGTACATTTATTCAGGTTAAACTATTGAAAGACCAATAAAGACGTTACACATGGCCTCCTCATGAATACTAATAGAAATCAAAGTAGTTAATGTGGTTGCCAGGAGCACTGAAAGAATTAATTACCAGAAAAAAATAATATATATATATATATTTAGCTTAAGCAATTATTTACTTTTTTTTTTTTTTTTTTTTTTAATTTTTGGATGATTTTTTTTTTTTCTGCTGGAGAAAGACCATAAGGTTTTGCTGAAAATATGGAACCTTTGTCTAGATTCTAACTGAAAAAGGTGCAGCTGTATGACTTGGTACTTATACATGGCAGCAAATAATTTATAAAGACCTCATTACTGTCTCCATTTCCCTGAAAAGTCCAAACCACTTCCTACCCAGTTTTAGTTGCCAAGCAGTCATTCTGATTTTTGATGAAATAGATTCCTATTTCTATACAACATGTATCCCACAGCAATTTTAAGAAGCTATTTTCAGGGGGGTTTGTTTGTTATTGAACAGTAAAATGCCAGAGAGGAGTTAAATTTTATTTGACTGGGAGATGCACTGAAAACCTACCTGAATAAAAGACTAGTAGAGAAAATCTATCTTCCATTAAGGGCTGCCTCTTAAACATAATTAGTCAGGACCTCCTTCATTTTCAGCTGCCAAAAAGCTAGAGTAGGTTTCCCAAGGTATAAGAGTTGTTGTAATTTATACCCCTCCAGCTTGGCATTTTAGATTTCAAGTCCCTCTGCCAAAGGTGACACATATTGTTGTCCCACCTTGTCAGGGGCTTCCTGCTCTGTGGTGGCTGCTTTTCCCTGCATCAATTAGCTGTGCATTAAGGGGCAATGTGAGAAACCATCTTGCTATGCATCAGCTGAGGGATGCAATAGGCATGCACTGGTGTTAGGTTCTGCTGATGGACAGACAGAGCATCCATGCTGCTGTCTTCTCCCCATTCCTGGTCTTGCTGTATGTGGTTGCCTCCCTTTTCAGATGAGCAAAGTTCTGAGAATATGTTATGTCAGAGTCCTCTGCCCTCAGATACAGTGAGGTAATTCAGAGTTCCCTGTGGTTATGTGATAACATCCTAATCAGCATGAGGCAGTGAGGGTACAGTTTCCCAGAAGTCTGGTGGCAGGAGTCCTCACAAACTTTATGAAATGGGATTCTGCCGTACGTATCTCATTCCTGGCCATCCTGCATTTTGGGTTGAGGTGCTGCTGCTTCCAAACATCTCAGGGCACCAGTTGTCCCATCTCTTTAGCCTGTTTATTGCCCTGACTTCTTTCCTGATGAAGAATGTATGCATTCTCCGCAAAGGATAATGACCCAATTTAAGTGATTATTCAAAATCTTTCGGTGTTTATGTTTCCATAAATTCTAGGGACTGCCCAGGGATGAGCGTTTGCTTGCTTCTGTTATGGCTTTTCAGCTGTGTTGGTCAGTTATGATCAACTACCTCTCTCACATGAAGTCTACTATATATACACAAGTTTGATGTGCTTCTTCCATAGCCAATTGCCTATTGCAAGCATGCAGAAATGAGCCTAGGCAGCATACTGATATAGATCATCATGTCCCTCTTTTTGAGCCATCCACGCTAAAAACACCAACATGCCATGGGCAGTGGAATGAAGCTCCTTTAAGAAATAATAATAGGTGTTTTGTAGTAATTCCCTGGTTTTCTCTTCCTAGCTTCTTGCAATAGAGGTGAACACACCGGAGAAATTCAGCTCAACAGCTGATGTAGTGATTCGTTTGCTGGATACCAATGACAATGTCCCAAAGTTCTCTTCTGACTACTACATTGCCAGGGTCCCTGAGAACTCCCCAGGGGGCTCAAACGTAGTTGCTATTACAGTAAGTTTCATTCATCTCTTAAGAAATTCTGTCTTTTCTAGGTGTCTGTGGGGATAGTACCTTAAAAATAGGGGACAGAGACAAGTAACAAATCTTACCTGCCACTCAGCTTCCAGACCAAACTCCAGATCCTTTCCAGAATCAACAGAAAAAAAACCCACTCTGAAAAAATAAACTCTTAGGCATTTTTCAGAACCACAAATTTACTTTGGTTTTTAATCAAAGGCCATCTGCTTTTAAGAAAAATCACATGGACTGTGAGTACTAAGAAAGCCTCAGTCAAATCAGTGTCCACCAGGAAGATTCAGTTGTGATTAAATGGAATTGGATTTACTGGATTTACTTAAGTATGAGTAAAAAGAAAACAATATGGCTGCTAGTCAGTATTAGTCTTCTAGTGAGAGGAATCTGACTGTTAAATGCATAATTAGACAGTTAATGAAGAGAAGAATACAACATTAAAGTGCTTAGAGCATGGAAAGAAAGATCCTCTCATGGGGGAAAAATATGCCTATGGATTTTTCAGTATCCCACACTTCCATATAAAGAGAGTCAGGATATTACATGGACTGCATGTGCCGGAGAAGCATTTCCAGCCATTGATGTGAGCTGTATCTCTTTAATGCAGCTGCTAGGACTGGAAACAGGCCTCATCCCACAAAGCTGAGAAAGCACCTGGCCATCTGGGGCTCAGTGGGTGATGCAAGTCACCTTGCAGAGGCCTCACAGATGGGTAAGAATGATGGCGGCAGGTTGCCAGAAATCTGCAGCACATGCTGACTGCAAGTAAGAAAGAGTCAGAATAATAAGGTACTGAATGCAAATCTTAGGGGTGGAAGAACAAAAGAAGTGGAACATAAGCAGTATAGAAAGTTTTATTAGAAGAAAATAGAATCCCAAACATCACTATGTTTGCAGCAAGAGGACTAAGAAATACTAGGAGGTGAACAGCAGGAAAAAAAAAGTTTGCAAAACAATGAAATTACCCATTCTGAGACAAGATACACAGGCCATTGTAGCTGGCAAGTCCATATAAAATTTACTGTCCTGTGCTGTCAACGTGTCCTCAGAGCTACCAGAGAAGTAGGAGCTTCTGGAAATAGCTGTTGCTAAATCAATAGGTTTCCTAATCCTGAGCTAAGAAAGGAAGCCAACAAGAGCCTGGAACAAAGATATCATCTGGGGTAGTATCTGCATTACTGAAAATCACACAGGCACAAGAGTGATTAAAATATAAAAAAAGCTGAAACATGGTGTGTAAGTTGAAGCATTTGTTATGCATTAAATTGAATCAATTAAACAAGCAAAGGCTTAAAAAAATACTCTATATAAAGTAAATAATTTTGTCTGGGAAATATGCATTAATATTTAGCTGATAATTAGGAAGGTTTGAGAGTGGGCAGTTTGGTTTTTTTGTTTGTCATTAACATTAGCTCCATCTCTATTAAAAGGAAGGGTGTGTTAAATGTCAATAGATAGAGCCATCTAGTGGCTTTCTCCCTGCTAGAGCCTCTGGGCATCAGCCTGGCCAGGAGACAGGCGGCATCTTAACAGCTTCCTGGGAAGACCAGTGACATTTCCTTGTGTTATATTTTGCACATTTGTTTTATGTGGATTCCCCCTACAAATGTGATGCCAAAAAGAGTGAAAAGCGTTTGGTTTTTTTATATGGCCTGGTTTTAAAAGAAAAATTAAACATTTCTCCTTTGCAATTTGGTAAAGGTTGATTCTCTTATTTCCTTTTCTTAAGGCTACAGATCCAGATTCAGGGCTTTGGGGAGAAGTCAAGTACTCCATCTATGGAACAGGAGCAGATCTGTAAGTAAAAAAAAAAAGAAAATCTTTTTTTTTTTTTTTTTTAAAGAACAGCCTCATTCTTGACCTGCTCGTTTCCAAGGACATTTATGCCAGGTTCTTTGTGAGTTCTGTGAAAACAACAGAAAAACTAGTGTGATCATTAAACATCTGCTTCATGAGCTCATGGAATTTTACCCACAAGCCCCCAAAGAGACATAAGGCAGCTAAAGTACCAGTACAGAGGATCTGTTCAATCACCATTTAAAAACACTTGTAATCAAAGAGGAGGTTTTGGTCTAGTTGTGAAAAGTCAGTTCTGGAGGACAAAAAAAAACCAACTTGCTTTTCCCTTTACTTCCCATACAGTTGCATAGATAGTTTAGTTCTCACTCTTGTCAACATAAATCAAAGAAGACAAGACTTTCACAAATATAAACTTCAGCTTCAGAGGCCAGCTGCATTGCGTGTTCAGAACATTTTATGTATTTAAACCTAATAGACCTGTATCAGCGAAGAGGGAAATCTGTTGTTTACTTGATTTTGCTTACTTGATTTTGCAATGATGCCTAGCTCCCTCTCCCTGTTTTTGGGGACAGTGATGGGTAAGAACATTCTGAACCTGAAACATTGGTTTCTGCCACCCTGCTTCTATCCCAGCAGTTCCCCTGGCCCATTTGCTGCAGTGGCTAGCATCACTGGCCATCACAGTTATTGCTGTTAGAACTTGCAGCTCCAGGAGGATATGGCCCATCCCCAGAATCTGCTTTTCTCTGTACATTATCCACCTGTAGTTAAAGCTGAACTCTTCCTGTTTAGGTGAAAGCCTTTCAGGAGGCACAATCAAAGTCCAAAATACAAGATGATAAGGGCGAACCTCTTCTGTATCCAGAAGGATATGCATACAGGCACATTTCCATGATGGATTATTTTGAGCTCTTCACTAAGCTCTGAAGCTAGCTGCTAACTGCATAGAGGCAAGCAGGCAAAGGTCATGTCATACAGGCAGACCTTTTAGGTTTAGAATATAGCAGCTGGTGCAAAGAAGCTCATGAAGGTTGTTGACTAAGGATTTAGAAAAAAATGTGAGTGTAACTTTATTCTGATTGGAATTATGGGGATGCTCAGATTCACTGTTCTTCTGTGAAGAAATTAAGAGTGAATACTTCTTTTCTTCCTTCTTATGTATGATTTTTTTTTTTCCTTTGTGCCAGAACAGCATGTCTCTGTAAAGCTGAATTCACTGCCTAGTCCTGGGACCTCCAGATCTGCTGAACATGCAAATGTGGGGCAGATGTGAGAGTTTCAATTAGACACATGATTTTTTTCTGTCTCAGGGGTTTCATCAGTGGACATGTAGTTGCACTGGCAGAAAGATGAGCTGCATTGGGGCGAGAAGAATTGTGTTAACTGTCGATGAACCATTATTCTTGTAATCCTACACCTAAGCTCTCAGTGGGAGTAGGGTATGTTGCTGCAATGCCTTCACATTTCTGTGCTTCTATTCTTCCACTAAAATGTGGGTGATGAGAGTCCTCTCTGCGTGGTTAGCCTGCGTTGTATACTAAGGAAGCACTTGGAATGGGCACTGTCTCCTATCAAGAGACTGCACAGATCTTTTGACCTCTGTGTCTTGGCTTTCATCAAGACTTGTATTTGTATTTAACAGGGTAATTAAAACAATTGAAGGGTCTGGATTATTAAGAACCCTTTTTGCAATCACTCTCAATTGTGCTCACAGTTGAAGTACAGAAAATATTTTGTTATCCTGTGCATTAATTAAAGGGTATACAAAACCCTTCATCTGTTAAAACCCTACTGTTTGGAACCTACACTGGCAGCCCATTTTAAAAAGACATTCTGTTAGTATCTTTTCTATAAATCCAAGGTTTTGGCTGACACTTTTGGCAGTGTCTCATTAATTACAAATGTGTAGAATCAAACTTTCTACAGATAAATCTGAACACCCACTTCATCCCAGTGCCAGTCTATGGAAAAGTCATTACTTTTGGAGGAGATAATTAGCCCCACACTTTGGGGGATTTGAGAGTAACCATTTTTCTTACTCATTTTGAGAAGTGAAGAGCTAATATGATATGCAGCATACTTCTTCTAGCTATTAAGGTGATATCAACCACTCTTAACTTATGCAGGACATGATCTCATATACTGCACTTATAAACCAGGGAAAAAAAAAAAAAAAAAAGAAGTTCCTTGGTGTTTTAACACTAAGAAATCATTCTAGGAGAAGACCATCACACTGTGTATTTATGGAGGACAATGACTTAAACAGAAAATGCACCTAAAATGTTTAATGCTCAATAAATAGAAAAACACCAGGTACTGATAATTCTCTGGTTTTAAAGCCTAAAGGAACTAACCAGACAGGAGTTAGATGAAGAGTAGCCAGTCTTTTGGCACAACATTTCAATGTTTAAAGCCCACCTTTCCCCCAGGCTGTAAACACACATTAAGCGACCAAAAAACACCAAAAGTCTTTGCATGCTTCTTTTGCAGGTTCCTAATCCACCCCTCAACAGGTATAATTTATACCCAGCCCTGGGCTGTATTAGATGCTGAAGTGAACTCAAAGTATAATTTCTATGTGAAGGCAGAGGACACAGATGGGAAATACAGCTTGGCTGAAGTGTTTATCACTGTGCTAGATGTCAATGACCACTCTCCAGAGTTCAATGAAAACATCCAGGAAAAGACGATGATCATTGGGTCACCAGTGAAGATAGAGGTAAGAGACAACACTGTGTGTCACAAAGCAGAGTGCTTTGGAAAAGCCTCAGCTCTGATGTCAATTCTTCAGGAAAAAACTGATGAATGTCTGAAAGTTTGCTTTTCCTGGGGCTTTATTTTTCACAATCATGTTTATGTAACAAGTGGATTAAAACATGGAATTATAGTATTTACAGACTTCTGAGAGAGAGAAATAAATTCTATAAGCAAAAGATACAGTTCTGTTACAGTATTTGAATCACCTACTGGTGGAGGATCCTGGATTATACAGTGATCATAACAAGGCCAAATAAGAGTGAATGAAAGTACAGGGTTTTGAATACTTAACCTTCCTGCCACCCCTTGTGCCTAACCACACAGCTTCTTTCCCTTCACTTTGCAGAACTGTATTCGTTGATCTGGTGTGGAAAAGGAGGCTAAAAAATTGCAATAACAATTCACAGGCAAAGGAGCGGAACACCTTGTGTTACACAGATTTGAATGCATAGAGTGAAGATTACACAACACTTAATGTCAGCAGAAAAAACACCGCAGCACGAAAATTAGGGCAGCTATAGTTTATAGTGTGGATCTAATGCCATTGCTCCCTATTATTTTACATTTGTCCCCATGCTGTGCAAGAGTCTCCCCAGCAGTGGACCATTTGCATTCTACAAATAGGTTATGGCTCAGTTTTTCTTCTGATATTGTTTAATCTCAAAAATCACCTATACAAAAATAACTTTAGTCCTGCTGTTTTTCACTAGAAAATGTAGTCTTGTTGATACCAGAAAAAGGGAAATTGTTTCCAAGATGGAAGAAAAACAGCCCAGTCACAGCATGGGTATTATCAGAAATGGATGCTTAGAAATTCTGAGTTTTGTCTTCAGGCAAACATACAAACAATAACATCTTTATTCTTTACGCTTCTCCTACCAGGCTATAGATCAAGATGCAGAAGAACCCAACAACATTGTGGATTATGCCATCATGCAGGCAGATCCAGCCAACGTGTTTGATATAGACCAAAGCACTGGCGAAATCAAACTGAAATCCTATATCCGCTCCCTTGACATCATCCACAATATCACAAAGAACAAAGACTGCATATGGTCAGTGGTGGTGCAGGCAAAAGACCGAGGTTCCCCATCCTTCAGTACCACAGCAGTTCTGAAGATTGATATCACAGAGGAGGTAAGCAAATGTTATTTTAAAAAATCTTTATATGAGATGATCCTTCAGAGGCACCAAAGAGTAGACACTTTGCTTCATTCCTGAGAGAGCTTTAAAAATGCTTCAGGAGTTGAAATCTACAGCCAAAAATTTGCCAACCACTCCTCCCTCCTTGCTAGCTCTGTTTCGTAGTGTTTCTAGAGCCTTGTGGTGATGCTGGATTCTACATCCACAAAGGTAAAAGACATTTTGATCAGAGAAATGGCAAAAGTACAAAGGGAGGAGCATAATATGGTTGAGAGATTAATTTCTTGCATCTGATTTTTAGAGATAGATGCAAATAAAAGACTACAGACTCCTGAGAGTAAAGGTAAATCCTGACTGCTAAATTTCTGCACTTTTTATGTAATTCAAAAGAAGAAAAACAATCTTTTTCCCTACAAAAAGTGAGTGGAAAGTAGTTTGTCCTGGGTTCAGTTGTGGCCAGAGTGAAATACATCAGACCAGTTTTGCATGTCAACATAAATGACAGAGGAAAAGTGAGAAAACTATTATAGAAATGCTTTAAAGTACATAGAATTTTAGATGTGAGTTTAATAATTGCAGTATTATCAGCAGACAAAACAAGAAGGTTCTAAAAGACAGCACACACAGATTGAAAGTTTCCTGATAGTCCAACTTTTACATCAACAAAAGAACAAGCAGCACATGCTTGCATGATTCTTATTTATTGTAACTACCTTGCCATGCCTTCAAGTAGGTACCAGCAGGGTGGAAATGGGCTTTAAAGTAGATGAGAAACACATCATTAGCCTGACAGTCTCTGGACCATACACATACTGGGCAAAGATTCAAGTCTCTTCCTACAGACAGCAGCTGTCCTTTTCTTTGGTAAACGTGCACCTACTGCTCCTTTATCTGTTACACCCTTTCTCTGTTTTCTCCATCCCCTCTTGTTCCACTGATACTCCTTATCAGGTGCATTTATATGATACTTCTTGTACACAGTTCAGGGACTGCTGGGAGTTAAAAGCTGTCTTCGGAGAATACTTGCGCACTTTGGGCAAGATAAACTTAGCAGCACAGGAGTAACTCAGTTTCTTTTGTGAGTCCCTGTCCTGTCAGAACTGCCAGATGACTTGGGTCAGCCCTAGCAGAGGGGGTACCTGGCATGGGGCTGCTTCTTGGGGCTGGCCAGCCCTGCTGCAGGCTCCACGGAAGCTGTTGTGCAGCACTGCTGGGGCTCATTATGGGCAGGGCATACAGCTTCAAGGCCGTGACATGTGGAACTGGGAGACTGCACATGCTGGGTTTCTGTGATCACTCTAGAGATATAGCCATTCTTACTGATATAAAGGAAATAAACTGCTTAACACTGTGATTTCACGTGGAAACCAGACATTTTGGTGGGTTTTATATAGTAAATAAGAATTTCTACCTGCAGCCAACAGTGGGAGCTCCTGCCCTCCCTGCCTTGCTTCCAGGCTTCTCACGGGGTGTACATTCCAGGAGCGTGGTGGTACCAGGTGGGTGTGGTGCTACCAGGTGGCCGCAGGCACTGTCCCCAGTCTTGGCCCCCAGTATTTGGTCTCCAGTTTTCCTTTCTGTCCCCATGAGCTGGTGACTTCTCTGTTAGTACTCCGGGCTCAGGTACAGGGTTGAGGGATGTCAAGGGGACGGGGGGTGCCCCATACCTCCTCTGCTGGGGGAGAAGAGCTGTCTCTAAACCAGTTGATGAAGGACATAAGGAAGGAAAGCAAGAGCAGCTTATTTCCCACATTTCTTCCTTGTGCTTCAAATACATCAGCACCTGTCTTGTACAAATTTTCCCCTCTGCTTCATTTTCTCCCCCTCCAGGGGCACAGATTTGACACAAAGTGAGGAATAAATTCTAAAGGGGAATCAGAGAGGGCAGTGAGACAGGGATCCCTCTCACACAGTTTTCTTTCTCTTCCTCACATGCTCTTCTCAATGCAAAATCCCAACACAGAGTCTGAGATGCAACAGTTATCTTCTTCCTTCACTTGAGTAGGTCTCTTCAGCACGGTTTGCACTACTAACCTGATGTTGCATCCTCTGCAAGATTTTGTACATTTCTCCAGTAATTCTTCCATTGCTTGCAATGATTTGTGTTGGTTTGGTTTTGTTTTCATCCAAAAGCATCACATCTTTTTGCAAAAACCACTCTCAAATTTCAGCTTGCATGTGAGTGAGGTGCAGTGCAGTACCAATATACAAAACCTTTGGTCCCCCTCTGTGCCCCAGACACCATGCAATCTCTGCTAATGCTTTGTGAAGAGTCTCGGTATAGAAACATTGTGTACTCTCCAGCTTTCTTTCTGAGGCTGTTATAAATGTATATTTCATCCCTCGGTGCTCCAGCTGTAAAAAGTCTCTTTCAGTTAGCTGTGTGGTGGTGGGCATTTATGATTTTGGATAAGGAGGATATTTTTGAATGCATCCTCTAGAGGTTTCTTGCAGTGTTAATCACACTAAGTAATTAAGCAGGCATATTTTCTGATTAACATTTACTATTGCAATTAGCATGGGGCTGTGCCCTTTGAGATAGATGCCTTGTTGGCTAAGTTCAGCAGTATTGCACATCAAAAGGACCTTTTGCTCTTGGAATAATACAGTGAAAAAAAAATCCAGAGGCCTTTTTAACTGAGCTGGGTTTATGGAAATTGGTATTGAGTGGCAACTGTTAATCTATCCTTTCTCAACAGAATACGAAACGTGCTGAAAAAGCCACTCTTTTTTCACCCTTATGACTCACTCAAAAATCTGTTCCTGCTGCCTGAGATTTTCATGGAAAGCTGATTCCCACTCCTGATCCTGAAGGTTGGCCTGATGAGGAGATCCCTCTGCTTCTTCATGACTCCACTGAGATTCTGAAAATATATGGGGGCGTTTATTTACACCTCTTCATGGACTGAGGCTTAAATCCACATTTAGACAGCATAATCTCCAGTCCTTAACAGCTTTGGCCATTCAATTAGACTTCAAATGTAGCTAGTGAGACTCAGTTTTTGATCCTCCTAATTGAAAGGTTCAACAAATACTAGATGTGAATTAATGTGGAGGTCTCCTTGTCTCTCATATTAACTCTGCAACCTGTTATCTCTGGTTGCTAATGGCACTAAGCATCCTTTACCACTTTTGCAGAGCAGTTAGCTTCTTCTTTCTGCAGTTACATGGATCTTGAAAACAATTGTTCAGGGAGGGTTGGTTTGATTTGAGAAGTCTTGCCCCTTGCTGGTGGTTGTATTGCAAAGTGATGTAAATGCAGCCTTCATATACAGTCATAGCATTGCTCTTTGGGATAAGCACTGGAGGGGGTAGCTTGTGTTCTACCTCAGATCAGGAGTTACTTTTGAAGCTAATCTCCTTATCAGCCCACATTACTGTGGGATGTCTCATATCTCAGATAGCTCCAAGCACACAAACTGTATTTCTTTCAGACGAAAATGTGTTTGTGAAACACACCAACTGTGCTTTGGTGGTAGCAAGCAGCTGGTCCCTGCAACCAGGCTAAAGCAAAAGTCCAGAAATGCTGAATATGTGGAAATAAGCTCCACAGAACCAGATGGTTGTTGCACAAATCCAATTGCTCAAGTTAACGCAGCCTGAGTTGTTTATAATCTGTGATAGCTTGGGCTCTTAACAGCTTCACCTACTTAGACTTCTAAATACAGCTGATGAGCCTTAGCTGCTCTTGTGGCTGAAGGACTCAACCACACCCTCCTGTTGTGTCCAGCTTCTAGATACATCAACCGCTTGCTCTGTTCACTGCAGCCTGTGCATTATGAAAGGCCCTTGAGAAGCTGCCAGGAGGTGTGGATGTCTGCGCAGTGTAAACTGTTGTGGCAGGAAAGAGAAAAGCAAAGGAAATCAGTTACCATTTTGGTAGCAAAGACAGACCTGGGCGACCTCTTTGGAAAACCTAACAACCTAAGGAGGACGTTAACATGTTAGAACAAGTCCAGAGGAAGGCCACAGAGGTGACTAGAGGGCTGGAGCACTTCACCCATGAACACAGGCTAAGAGAGTTGAGGTTGCTCAGCCTGGAGAAGAGAAGGCTCCAGGGAGACCTCGGAGCAGCTTCCAGTGCCTAAAGGGAGCCTACAGGATCCCTGGAGACGGACTTTTTACAAGGGCGTGTAGTGATAGGACAAGGGGCAACAGGTTCAAACTGAAAGAAGGGAGATTTAGCTATTGGGAAGAAATCCTTTACTGTGAGAATGGAGAGGCCCTGGAACATGTTGCTCAAAGGAGCCGTGGCTGCCCCATCCCTTGAAGTGCTCTAGGCCAGGGGGGATGGGGCTTTGAGCAACCTGGTCTAGTAGAAGGTGTCTGTCTCCATGGGAGGGGGTTGGAACTAGATGATCTTTAAGGTCCCTTCCAACCCAAACCATTCTGTGATTCTATGAAAATTCAGAGGTTTTTGAGGAGGAAGCCGCTGCTGAAGAAGGAGGGCAAGAATAAGTCCCATGTGCTGCAGAGGAGTGTTTTCCACAGACTGCCCTTCAGGTAGAAAGCCTGAAAACATCTATCTACACTTAAACTTCACAGTGCTGGATTTATGAAACCAGCTTCTAAGGCATGTGTCAATGCTAGAGCCTCTCAAAAGCTGTCAAGTCCCAGTGGACACATCAGCACTCTGCAGGACTTGGGCTGAAAACCTTCGCTGCAAAGGACAGACAGTCACAACATTTCTGCAAGGAACCATACATGTCCATTAAATAAAAACGGGGGATGATATCTTTTTATACAGACAGTTGCTTTAATCTTTGTATTCTTGTTCCAGGATTGGATTTCTCCTTTCTCAAGGCCAATGAGAACAGCTTAGATGCTTCCAAACTTTTGCCACAGTTCTGTAATACTCTTATTGTTCCCAACCCTTTTCTGGGCCAGCACTCATTAGTGGATTCGCAGCAAAAAAAAACCAGCAGAGCATTATATTCTGTGAGCAGTGATATTTTATCTGTCTATCTTCTTTGATGGCTAGTAAGAATGTATTTCTTCTAGGTTTTGGCCCACAGAGATATAACAGTGCTTTCCATTCCAGCTTTCACTTCATTTTATATCTGGGAGTTTTTTAATGTGTACAGCATGAATAAGTACTCTTCAAAATGCAGCATGCCTCTTAGGAAAAAATAGCAGCCAAGTAAATTACAAAGTGGCACTATTTGTTGTCCCAGTTCTGAGGAAACAATAGTAATCAATACAAGGACTTGGTGTTTTGAATGAGCAGGGTAGTGCTCAGGGCCAAACTGCTTAAACTTAGGTGTCCAAATGCTCCCTGACTTTTCTTTGCTCAGAGGGTTCTCAGATTTCCTTCAGACCTGTTCTCTATGCTAACTGACTGGGCCGCAGTGATGACACAGACAAGAGGGCAGAACATTTTGGCACTTCTATAAGCCTCTCTGCAGGCCAGCTAAGGTAATGACATTCCAGGTTTCTTTTGCAAGTTATTCCTCCTATTTATCCTACGAGTGTCACAGCCATGACAAACAGAAATTCTCCCACTGTATGCTTACAAAGTGCCTCATGTTTATATGCAGAATTTACAGAAGAGTTGTTATCCAAGGCTGATTCTAAGCAAAACTTTGTATAGTACAGGCCCAGTAACTAGAATACAGGCTTAACCAGTTGTTTTCAATTAGAGTAATTTTGGTATTAATCATCGCTTCATAACTAAAAACTCTGAACAGGTGCCAAACTCAGTGAGACAAGGTGGAATTGAACAAAGCTGTATTCTGAGGCTCACCATATGATTTCAATCAGTTCTTGCCCCTGCAACTGTTGTGCACTGGCAACAGACACACACTTGTGCCTGATTCCATTTATTTAAGGTTTTCAAATATCTAGTCAAAAAATTATTACTCAGATACAGTATTTTCTTATGCATATGTCATCTTTCTCCTATAGTATAGGTCCTATACTATGCAGTCATCAGTGCCTTGCTACAAAATAGACTTGGCAATGCTCATAATATATGGACTCATTTTAGGTCATGTAATACTTAGCAACATTTATCTGACATTCAGTTCATCATACTTTCATATGAACTTAAGTAAGGAAGGTAGAATTTCTGTCATCTGATGGGATTTTAAAACAAAAAATCCATGTAATGCAGAACAGCAAAGCTGACATGAATTCAACCTCCATCAAAGTCACGGGCTGCTCTGCTTTTGGTTTCTAGCTCAGGCCCATTGCTGCTTAAATAATGGGAAAACTGCACAGTAAAATGATGAAAATTGCTCACTTCATGTAAGGTTATAAGGTCCATGAATTTCAACAGCATTTCTTTATCCATTTCTCTTTGGCAACAGGATATATTCAGGGTAGGAGAAGAGTGGGCTTGGGTAATGAGTTTGAGGTAGGTTATGAAAATACAGAAGTGAAGGCAACGGGGGTATTTATTAATGAATTTATATTCCCCAAGTTTAGGGATGTGATTTAAATAGTGCTCCTGTGTAATACCTGACAAGAGGTATTCTGAACCATTTTTGGGGCATACTTTCAGTCATCTTCCTCCACAGATCGAGGAGGATGAAGAGATGAGCATCCTAGTTTAGATCAATACAGGGAAATCGATGAGATCTCACTTTAAGTAACTAAAAGCCAGAGGTTCAAGACCAAGCTGATCACAAGGCTCTCTTTATACTCACTGTCTTTGAGATCTATTTTGGCATGTGGTGACTACTACTTTGGATGTGTCATTTTCTCCCCATTAACAAAAAAGCTGGGAGCTTATATGACCAACTAAAATGCAGATAAGCTATTATTAGTAATGCAAAGTTTGGGTGATGATTCCCTCCCGAAGTCTAGGACAGAGGATTGGGGCATGATGAGTAGCCCTGTCTCTCCACAGCTGAACATAGCACTATGACCAGCTATTTGTTAAATGAACCTGCTCACGAATACGCCATTTCTGAAGGATCTCCTGGCCTTCCTTCCACAACACTACTCTCTGTCCAGATGCAATTGCAGGAGCTTGTATTTATTACGAACTGCTCTTGGAAATGGAGTCCCAGGGTGGACTACCATGCCATGAATAAAGGTGATCTGTGTGCCACGCTGCTACCCTCTATTCTCTGATCAACTAGGTGTTTAGAAGTGCCTCCTAACTTCTGTTAGTGCTTCTGGACTCAGGTCAATGTCATTACAACTGTCTCTTCTCCTATGGCTAGTTCAGTACTTAGCTCCCTTTATATTATATGCTCTCTGTCCTGTACGCATTTCACCTTAGTTCCCTAGCTGTGCTTATAATAGATATTGCCCTCCTTCAAATATAACTATGTGAGGGCTGACCATTTCTCTTATTTTTGGTATTTCCAGATCAAGTCCAGGGTAAGATCCTATATTTTAGGCCTCAAGAAGCGTCCATGGACAATATTTGGAATTTGCATGAGTGGCGTCCTTTCTACCATTTCTGTAACAATGGTGATCTCCACTATCATGTACTGGAAAAGTGTGAAAAGATCCAAGCTCCACCCACAGGGCAAAATCCGCAAAATTATACGGGGACCTCCAAGACGCACAGTGTGCTAAGCTGCAAAGTGAACTGGCCATTCATTTGTCCTTAATATGCCATATGTAGCTTATGTTATTGCTTATTTCTTTTATTTCTAAAAACAAAGCTCTTTCTTTAACTCTACTCATCTCCCCTACCTCAAAGAGTTTTGTTATGTCTGTAAAAGAGTACTTGAAAACAGAATGGAGCACATGCCTGCTAACTACTCATTTGTACACTGTAATTTTACAAAGTGAGTTTTTCTCATAATCATTTCGATGCCATGCTCAGTAATAGTCCTATAAACTGCATCACCATATCACCTGCAATTGTTGTTGAAAGATCATTTTCTACTCGTAAACTTCTGTTTGGGTTCAACACTATTATTTCTAGGGTATTAACTCTGAAATATAGTACAACAGTACAGCTGCAGATCCTGTAGCCAATTATTTTCTTCCTCAGTTCTTGCAAATTAAAAAAAAATATGGTGACATGCAGGAATCCATCCTAATTTGTCAGTAGTACTCCTGTAAGCTTTCACATTTGATGGTCATCCATCTCAGAATGTTGTAATGCTTGCTCCGTGTCCTGCTCCATCTAAAGTCTCTAAACCCGGACTGGCTCTTTGGCTCTCATTTTTTTTAGAGACAACTTCCATTAGTTAGCCCTGCTTGTTACATATTTTGGACAAATGAAATTTCTGGATCACTGTCTGTCCCATAGAGTGAGTCATGTGTTTTCTCTGTACTCTTTTACAGACTCTTCACAAAGGGCCTATGGCCGCCTTTTTGATGCAAACTAAAGATAACCCCATGAAAGCCTTAGGAGTGCTAGCTGGTGTCATGGGCATAATGGTGCTGATAACTATCATGATCTCTACTGCCATGTTCTGGCGCAACAAGCGGTCCAACAAAATCATGCCGGTAAGACGGATCATAAAAAAGAGACAGATCCCACAGCCCCGGACAATGAGGATGGAATGGCTGAAGTTCAAGAGGCCCAGCAACGCTGCAGAGAAGTTTGTTGTTGAAGATGGTGCCAAAAATCTGCACAATGAGAACAGCAACAACAACATCCAGGTTGCCCCTGTGCCGCCGACTGCCCCCTTGCCTCCGCCACCCCCCACCGTGGCTCCCAGGGGTGATGCCCCAGCATGGCGAGTGCCAACCGTGTCTGGCTCCCTTACTCCCAAGTTTATAAACAAGCAGGTGAAGAAGAGAGGTCATGGCAGTGCCCACAGTGCCCTTGTGTCAGAGCTCAAAATGAGGTTTGAGAAGAGGAGCACATCTATGGGTGAGCCCCACATCTAGGTGCTCTTGGTAACCCTCAGTGACTGCAGATTGTGGCTGTGTGTGGATATATTTACATGCTGCGGTTTTCCCTGTGTCTGTCAGCATTCTGTGAACTGAGAGCAGCTTTGTGCTGGAATAGCCACCACTCACCTTCTGCAAGTATTACATGCTACAGAGTCACTTCCGCCCATAGCATAGCTGAGGTCATTGTCCAGTTGTAGCTGCAGTTCCTTTGGCTTGTGCCCCAGCACTGGTCCCTCCCAACAGCTGTCTGAACAGGGTACTGAGTACCTTCACGCCAGCCACAGTTTCTCCAAGTGAACAGGGATTCAGGTTGCCCCCATTTTCGTGGTCCCTACCCAGAGTCCAAGTTTTCAAACAAGAAATTCTGCAGTCAAGGCACTGGAGGATGCCAGTTCTGACCTGGACTCACAGGTGTGTCTGAGGTGTACAAAAGCCCATCACTTCCAATCTTAGACCCACTTTTGAAGACATTGGCCTGGCTGTGGTTCCAGCACTAACTTGATGAGCAGGTCTCCTACAGCAGTGACACTGCATGCTACAAGAACGTATAGTGTAGCTGGAACCTGGCATCGTCAGGGTGCAACACACTGCAACAGCTGGCGGAGTGATGTGCTCATGGCCTGAGTACCTTCATTTCCAAAAGGTAAGCGGACAGACTTGGAGAAGCTCATCATTTTCCTGCAGCTTCTGCTGGGTTTTGCCAGAGTACATTGACATGATGCTGTGCTTTGCTTCTGCTCTGAACTCGCCTAGCTGATTGCTGAGAACAGGAGGGCCACTTCAGCCTTCCCTAGACCAGCTGGGGCGAGACTGAAGCACAGAAGTTCAATAGCAGCACTTGCTCAATGCTCTCCCCTTCTGACACCGTGTCCCCCAAGGAGGGGAAGCCCATGAGGAGAAGGACATGATTAAAGCAGCAGGGAAGACAAGGGAAAACCAAGATTGAAATGATAAGTGAGAGATATAAACAAGCGCTGGGAAGTCACATATGTCAGTCGCGGAATTGTGTGGAAAGATCATTTGGTTTTGTACACTGCTAACAGGAGGTGTTGAGGGATATATTTTACCACCTCTCCTGTCTTGCCATGGACTGGTGAGTGCACAAGAGGTTTCTGGTTTGTCCTATCAGTACTTTTGAGTGAATTATGCAACAGTCAGGAGGGGGAGCGCACGGGGAGGAGGACAGCTGACCCTTTTTTTCCCTGTTACATGACAGTAAAAAGGCACAAAGGCAGAATGATTTTTCACTGGATCTTTTTCCACTGGATGCACAGTTTCCCCTTCATGTTTGTTTCTGAGGGCATGCTTTTGAGCTGGGACTGGCTGTTTCCTATCCCTCTGGGAAAAGGCAGTGTGTGCCAGGCTGGCTGGGGAGCAGCACCCTGCACCTCTGCCTGTGCCCTGGCCCACAGGGCAGCTGTGCTGTCATGGATTGGCACTGTGAACATCAAGATAGGGAGCAAACCCTGCAGGACAGGACACTGTTAATTCAAGGGATTCCTGAGACTCTTCTCCAGGTCCAGTAGACATGGCTCTCAGGGATTCCTCTCCTGTCACCCCACCAGCTGGTCTGTTTCCTTTCTCTGCAGCAGGACTTCATCAGCTTAGAGGATAGCTGGTTGAATATGAAGCTCCCTGGATAGAGGTAAAATGCTGTATTTTTTAGCTTCAGTCCAATACACCTAGAAATCAGAGGGTGAGCATAGCTCATGTCACCTGTGGGATGAGTAAGGAGCTATATCTCAGAGGTGCAGCAAGGGGGCTGTGCCATCAGTGCTGCTCCCCTGTCATGTCTCTCATTTCCACCACTTTTCTTGCTTATCTCTCCTCCTGGGGATTCATGGCATGAGGCCCAGGCTCTTATGTTGTGTGTGGTCACCTTTCCTCCAGCTGTGGGCAGAGGGAGGGGATGTGCTGCCACTGGGCACACTCCCACTGCCCTGCGCAAGCATACATGTTCTGCTGGTTGTGTCTCCACCAGGCTGTGCAGTGTTTCCCAAGGTATCAAAAGTCTGTGATTTATTACCCTTACTACTGTTTTCCCAGCGTTATATTGAACCCAGTATTCAGTGTTTGTTCTCCAATGAGGAAAGCCTATAAAAAACATTCAGTTAAGTA
The DNA here is from genome assembly GCA_024733675.1 of Psilopsiagon aymara. Classification (NCBI taxonomy): domain Eukaryota; kingdom Metazoa; phylum Chordata; class Aves; order Psittaciformes; family Psittacidae; genus Psilopsiagon; species Psilopsiagon aymara. Next base: position 29,135 of record JANRGW010037687.1, read on the forward strand.
AGATTTATTAGGCATTATAGTCTTACAGCCTTAGAGATTATATTTAAGAGATAATAAAGATGTTTTATTACTGTGTTGTGAGACTTTTCTCCAATTACTCTGTATTTCAACTTCAGGGTGTTTTTTTTTAATAAATAAATAAATTAAAATTGAAAAACAACCTGCAAAAGGTGCTTCTGTGCATGATATGCTTCTGCTGGCAGTGAGGCCTTGCTATTTCTTGGTATCGACCACATGGATGCATGCAACCAGAGATCTTTCCAGGATAACAAAATGGCCGCTTTTGTGGGCCATGAGTGAGAAGAGGGGCTGTGTGGTTTTGGGGCAGCACTAGCCTGGAAGGACAGGAGGTGAGAAGCAGGATGCCATGGAGCATAGAGGACAGGCAGAGTCAGAGATGAGCCCCTAGCTAAATGCCCATTGCACTCTGCAGCCCACTGTGGTGCAGCACAGGGGCAGGAAGGCTCCTCATGCAGTAGCAGGTTTGTCTGATGCCAGCACTCACTGAGTATGCAATTTGTTATGAACTTTGCACAAGTGGTGATGGGTTGTTTTGACTTTCCTTGGCTGCTCCCTCACTGTGATTCAGCCGCTCTCTCTACAGTCCCCACAGTTTGATGTTCCTCCATCGTGATTTGGGTGGGAGAAGGCCAGCCATTACAGGCACTGATTTGTTTTTCACTCCCCCTTGCACAAGGGTGGTGATGCACCTCAACCAGCATCTTCTCTTGCCTGTCCCCATATGCACCATATCCCCAGGGATTTCTCCAGGACAAGGTCATCTCCCTTGCTTGGCAGGCTGCTGCTGCTGCTCCTTCCTCATTGCTCCATACCCCCTGTGACGTGCTGCAACCTCCAGGCTCCATCCATCCCCACAGCCGAACCTCAGAGCCCCTTGGCATCCAGGATTTTTTGCAGTTTGTAACTGTAAAAGGCTAGAAATGAAGCAGAGGGCATCTGCATATTCTGAAAATCCATCACCTTTATTACTCTGACACCAAAAGACTGACAAGAGTAGGAAGTCACTTGAAGTACAACACCGAGAGTCAGCACGGACAAAACAAGTCTCTGTTCAAAAGCTGTGCGCTAGCTTACAGCAGAAGGAGGTGCTGGGGGAGGAAACACAGGGCCTGAGGAGAGTCAGCGTGGAAAACACAGCAAAAACCAAACTACAACTAGAAAGCCAAACTGCCATGTAGCAAAGCTCACATTAGGCTTTATCTCTGCTTACAGCTGAGATTCGTGCTCTATTTTTAATCTTTTTGAGGAGGCCTATAGCACATACTCAAAACATGCCATGGGTCTGCTGGCCACATGCTTTTGTTATGCTGGAAAGCACGAGCCCAAAACCAAAAAATAATAAGTCACCCATCCTCAGACCCCTGAGAAATGAAGCACAAGCTGCTCTGTGAGCTGGGGGCCGGTTGCTTTTACATGTGCATCTGGGGTTTTTTGCCTCTAGACAGGAGTCAAGCTTTGGTTTCAAAGCAGCAGGGTGGGCAGGCAGCACATCTGCGTTTGGGGAAGGTGCCTGGCTCCAAACCCTGGCTCCACCACTGTCACTGCCTCATGCCAATCGTCCTGCCAGCCCAATCCAAGCCGAGCATCCCCGTCACCTCCCATGTCACCCTGCAGCCAAAGTGTCACCTTTTCTCCAAGTGAATTAAAATAGCTCTGTCATGTTGACTCAGTCTTCCCCCAGCTACTTTTTGTTGCTGGTTATGACCACAGACCTGCCCTGGCTCCCTGTCCCTGTTTCCATGAGGCAGCACCTGGCACAGGGCAGAGCTGTGAATGAAATCTCTCCATCCATGCTCCAGCTGGGAAAAATAAAGTGTAGTGAGCCTGTGTGAGAACAAGGTGAGACCTTCGGCATTTTGCCACATGCACTGTTGGTGGTTTGGTCGGGGTTTTTTTGTTAATGCTGTGTTTGTATGTTTGTGTGCATTGCTCCATGACAGTGTTGCAGAAGCAGACCCGGGCTATGGGCACACAGCCACATGCCCTGAGCACCCCTATTCCCAGCACTTCCCAAGCCTGCTGCAATCCCAGTGGTGTGCCCGACCATGCCCTGAGTCCTTGCAGCGCAGAGCCTTCTTTGCATGGTCCCTCAAACAAACCAGTATGTGCTATGGCTGGAGGTCACCTGCAAAAGGTGCCGCTGCAGACAGGCAGGGCGGGCACTGCTGGGCTAGTAGAGGTCGGCGCTGTTCCTGTGGGGTGGCCGGGTCTTGCCAGGCTCATCACGGGCAGGGGGCCGCCGGGCGCCGCGGCCGCCCTCGGGGAGGCAGAGCCCGTCCTCACTCCCAGCGGGCAGGCTGTCCAGCGTGCTCTCCTTGCTGCCCGCAGCCTGGGCCTGGCCCCCGCGGCGGCGGCGCGAGCACATGCTGGGGCAGCGGGTCAGGCAGCCGGGGCGAGCCTCGGCAGTGCAGGCGTACATGCCAGCGGGCACAGCCAGCACCATGGCGCAGACGATGACCACGATGTGGATGAGCTTCTCGCGCTGCTCCAGCTGGCTGATGTCGCTGCCCGTGACGAAGACGACGCACTGGCCCTTGCGAGGTGCCTGGTTGCGCACGGCCACGCACACCTCGTACTTGGTGGCAGGCAGCAGGTCAGTCACCGAGTAGGTGTTGATGCCGGGGCCAATGTAGATGGTGTCCTTCTGGGCCGCATCATAGCGGCCCACCAGGAGGGTGTACCAGGTCTCCCCTGGCTCGGCTGCTGCTGCTGCCACTGCAAACCACTCCAGGGTGATGCCATAGACTGTTTGCTTGGCGATGCGCACTTCTACATGGGCTCCCGACTCAGCTGGGACAACGGGGGCCCAGCCTGGGGGGGTGGTGGTGTAAGCCCATGGGGACCGCACATGGAGATTGATGGCCACTGAGGTGTTGCCCAAGAAGTTAGCAGCTGTGCAGGTGTAGTTGCCAGCATCTGCTGGCCGTGCTGCTGGGATCAGCAGCTCTGAGCGCACGATGTCCTCACTGATGGGCTCCGTGGACACTGTAGGCAAAAGGGAGCTGTGTTAGCAAGCAGAAACATCTTGAGGTAGCCCCAGGACCACTCTAATGCAGGATAGGTGCCAGGAGGCCAGGCAGAACCTCTCCTGCCCCAGGGAAAGAATGAGAGGGGGACGCAGAACTGTGCCAAACCCCACAGAGCATGTCAGCAAGCATTTTCAGGCAGAAAGGCAATAAATGCACTTGGACACCTAAGAATGGGAGGCAGGGAGTATGCCTACCCCAACGCGAGCATCTTGGGAGGCTGCTGCAGGCAGAGACCAAGCCACCTGTATGACATCGGCCATCAATGGCCTTAGGTCAGGGCAAGCCAGGGAGAGCCACTGTGGTGCAGCAGGCACTACTGCATTTTGGACACATGCTCCATCCTCCATTAGGGTTGAGTGTAGAAAAATGTCAGTCTCAAGAGGCTTGGGCCAAAAAGAGGTGTGTGAAGCCGAGCGTTGTTGGACTGGAAGTGAGATGCAGCTTTAAGGACAGTATGAAGCGCCCTGTTGTCTACCCAGACAGGGACACGTGGCTGTGGTTGGGAAAAGCCTGTATGTAATTAATTCAGCTTGTGCTTGCAGAGATGCACAAGTGCTGCTACACTGCTGCAATTAAAGCAAATATCAGCCCAGGACTAAGGGTAATGCTATCTTATTTAGCTAGCTGGCTTATTAGGAACCCATGTGCATTATTAGCTTATCTGATGAAAATAGCAACTTGCCCTACTGAAGGCTCTTAGTAAGAATAAATGTGAGGGGAGACTTGTAAGACCCAAGCTGGATAAGGAGGAAGAGGCAAAGGCCTCATATTACAAGGCCCTCAGTAAAGAATATAAATAAACAAAGCTTGTGGAGAATGATGAGCTCTGTTTTGGTTATAGAGCTTGAATGAACACAGACAGGCAACAAGTCTGCATGGCTCTGTGGTCTGTGTGGGTATTTGTTGAGAAAACTTGGGAGTACACACATGTGTACATATAAATATATACTGTGTGCATATATAGGTGTGATATATCATATATAGCGTAAACTAGATTTGTGTCTAGATAACTACAGATTTATTATATATATGTGAGTATATTAATAATTCTTAATATCATGTGTGGTGATGAAAGAGCCACTGCTAGAAATCTATACACAGAATCATAGAATGGTTTGGGTTGGAAAGGACCTTAAAGCTCATCCAGTTCCAGCCCTCTGCCATGGGCAGCGACACCTCCTACTAGACCAGGCTGCTCAAGGCCCTTGAACGTTGCCAGGGATGGGCATCCACAGCTTCTCTGGGCAATCCTTTCCACTGCCTCACCACCTTCACAATAAAGAACTTCTTCCTTATATCTAACCTAAACTTCCCCTGTTTAAGGTTGAACTCATTACCCCTTGTACTATTGCTACAGTCCCTGATGAAGAGTCCCTCCCCAGCATCCTTGTAGGTCCCCTTCAAATATTGGAAGGCTGCTATGAGGTATTCACACAACCTTCTTTTCTCCAGGCTGATTTACATAAAATAATTGTGTAAAAACGAGGCTCTGCTCCTTTCATCTTTGATGGATATCCTGTGTGAAGCAGCTGTTCTCATGCTGGTCAGGCATGCTTAGACGTGTAGGATGATTAAGATTATTTGAAACATTGCCACCACAATAACTGTGATGCTCAGAAGGGTTAGATAGCTGGTATGGTCACTGTGGTGGCCTGAGCACCTATGCAAGAGAATAGCAGAATATAATTTTTTATTAAAAAAAAAAAAAGAATGAAAGAAGAAAAAGCTTTGCTTACCATTAAATGCCCTTAAAAGTTTGAGTGAATAGGTCCACCACACAGCTGGGGCAGGGCTGGCTTGCACAAAGCAGGTCAGGGTGACATTCAGCCCCACTGGGACCGTCAGGTTTGTGTCAAGGGCTGAGGTCAGGGGCTTCATGCAGCTATTGAGCTCCACTTCATAAAAAAACTTCCCTGCCCTGAATTTCGGACTTGAGCAAGTTAAATAGGAATTCATCAGAATAATAGGTGGGCCGACTGACTTGATAAACTGGACGAATCCCCGCAGGCGGCAGTCACAAATCCAGGGGTTGTCATGAAGAGCCAGGACAGCATTGGAAATAGCTTCTATGTGCCCCTCCACCCTCTGGCTTCTCTGGTAGACCGGCCAGCTGTAGAAGACATCCCTGGATATGACAGTAAGCTGATTGGAGGATAGATCTAAATAGGTCAGTTTAGGCAGATAGCGGAGCGCATGTTCTGGAAGGACATCCAGCCGGTTGTGCTTCAGATCCAGGATTTTCAGAGCTGGGGTGTCTTGAAATGCTGTCCATGGCACTGAACTTAATTTGTTCCCTTGCAAGCGCAGCTCCTTCAGAGCTGACAGATATTCCAGGCTCTTGATGTGCATCACTGTGATGTTGTTAAAATTGAGCCAGAGATACTCCAAGGCACTAACATTCTCAAAAGAACCACGAGGTAATTCTGTTAGGTGAGAATTTTCTATTCTAATTTTCCGGATGTCCTGAGGGATGTTTCCAGGGATCTGCCTCAGCAGTGCAGACATGCAAAGCAAACTCCTAAGGAGGAAACCAGAAAATTCTCCAGGTAGTACACCATGTTCATGGCTAACAAACCAATTCCCTTTATGGATCTACAAGCACTCGAAAAATTAAAAGGTATTGTATACAGGGCATGCATAAGCCATACATCCTTCCTTCTTTGGGTCTTACATCCATTTTCTCACAAAGAATACAATTAAGTCATAAAAATTGCTATGTATGCAGCTACATATCCTAGGGAAATAAAAGGAATCTCATTCTATGCTCAAGCTAGTACTATTCAAGTAGTAGCACACCATGAGGCCATCGGTTTGGTTTAGTGCTCACATCATCAACAAATATATATTGGAACTCTTCAAGCTGTTTCATAGGTGCCACAACTAGGGTAATTAGTCTTACCTTCCAAAGCTGTCTTGAGAACAAGAGCATCCTGTGATACAAGATGAAACAGACAGGTTTATCTCATGGAAGGCCAGAAGAAGAAGAAAAATGTGACAAATAGGGTCCATATTCTCCTTTAAGAAAGCACTGTGCAGGGTTTGCACCAAACATGCCAACAGCCTCCAAGAAGCAAATCCTATTAGCTGTAATCTTCCTTGACGCAGAAATAAATCCTACTGGGGACCCATCCCTAAAGAAGACATGTAGTGTGGTTCATAGCCTGTATCAAAGTACTAAAAATCACCCCTGGACCACCCCTGGCATTTCTTCTTCAATTCTCAAAATCTGTAGAGATTTTGAGACATGCATATTTTGTTGGTAATATGAATAGGAAACAAAATCACTTCTGTTCCCAAGCACTCACAAGTAGTTAACCAGGTTTAGTTACCTTTTTTTTCTTTTCTCCAAAGGGTCTGACTCAATCTCTAATATTTGAATGGCATTTGTTAAGGCAGGAAAAAAAAAAAAAGGAACAACACAGTAAAGGCCAGACTTTGCAGCTGTAACTTGTCAGTGCATAGTGCCGTATTTCACGCTCCATCGGGCCACAAACTCTGTCCATATCTCTGTGGAGGATGTACTTTTGCACGTGATGAGTGTGAAAACTACTCCCCAAATTCAGTTGCTCTGTTATAGAAATGTATGACGCTATTTTTCCTCCAAAATAACTTCTCCCCTGAACTATCATCCCCATTCTTACAGATCGGTAACGAAAACAGCAATATAGTTTTTGCCACTCTGTGGACTTCTCTGAGAAAGTGGTATCTTGGAAATTAATTTCTATTATATAAATATAACATTTCAGTGTTATTCTCTGTATCCCTGTGAGACGTGCTGATTGCCTTTTGGTCAGCCTGAAAAACCCAGTCTAAATAATTCTATGAGAAGGGACTTGAAGTAACCAAATGTATCTTCTTTTAATCCAAAATAGCAGGGTTTGGTTGTAATTTCCAAGCAGCACTGTGTTCTCCTGGGGCCATCTAGTGTGTATGGGCTTTATTACAGCCTGCAGAAGGCAGCGTGCTGCCAGAAAAGGGCTTAACCTCTCTTTCAGTACGTGTGAAGCTGGGTCACCGATCAAGATTAGTCTGAACCTACTTAACCTCTAACCTATGGGACCAGGATAGAAAAATATTTATAGTGTGAAGGCTTATACCTATACATGGCTGTTGGGGGGTGTGCAATAGCAAAGTCTACCAAAGACAAGGATTGATTCTGCAGCTTTTAAATTGACAGGTGTTTTGATTTCAAGGCTAATCAGCAAAATGAATTGGTGGGAAAACAGTTGCAGTGCTTCCCAATTGCCTCCCGAGTACAAGCAGCAGGACATGAGTGGCAGGCCTGTTGGGCTGTTGATGCTCACTGTGCTCAGCATCTAACCATAAGATTTTTGGATCTTTTATTTTTTATATTTTTTTTAACTAGTTGAAGTGTTCCTTCTTTGCTCGTGGCCCAAAAACCTACTTTGCTCGCAGGGAAGGTGTCCCCTTTGCCGCATTCACATCCCTCCTCCATGAGCTCAGAGGGGGTTTTAAAATATAAGGTAAAAATCCTCAAAAAAAAAAAAAAACAAAAACAAACAAAAAAACCCCAAAACCTTTCAATTATTAACAACAGGTTTGTATACGGAGTAAAAATTACTGGTTAGTTCCCCATTTCCCAATGTACATCTATGGGGACAGTACAGGTGAATAACACCTAATTTCCTGGGATGCAGCAAATAAAATTTTATCCCAGCTTCTCTGTTAGAAATATATTAATTAAAATAAATCTGCTGATTAACAGGGAAAACAGAAGAATTGCAGTTGTTTTCTTTCTCCCACATCAGCTCTCCTCCCAGTCCCACCTGTGTTCCTCAAGACTGAAACATGGCCTTTCAATGGAAGAGTGATGTCAGTCAGTACCATGGGCCAACCCTCCAGCTGTTTTCATGCTGATACTTATTCTCTGTTGAGAGACTACTTCTCTAGATAGTCCCAAACCTCAAGTGTACTTAGAAGATTCAGTAATAACCTGAGAAACTATTGATGAACTATTTATCAAAATTAGATGAATTAGTGGGTACAGAGGCTACCTACTCTTGAGGGGAAGAGGGAGAAGGAAAGGAAAGGAAAGAAAAAAAGTTAAAGTAAAAAAATCCCGCAGACAGTCTTAACCACAGCCATTATGTTTATGTTCCCTAGTGGAGTGTGATTTTGTTGCCTTTTTAATTCAGCCCATTTTGTGCCTGCCTGTAAATTTGATGGTGACTTTTGTGACAGCAGATGTCCACTCATTTCAGCTGCTCTTTAATGTCATGTGGCATCCTGGCCAAAGCCAAAATGCAGAACAAGCTGGTTAAAAACAAAGCTGTCAAAATAAACCTCTGTAGTGACATTCTATGGGAAGTGGAGTTTAAGAGACTGCACTGATTGCCAAAGGAAACATTGAAAGTTGGCCTCTTGTGTGCTCTGAGTGACAGTGAGGGAGTTTTGAACTCCATCTTGAAACCACAACCACACACAGGTCTGTAAGAAATCAAGTCCAGGTGTTAGAAGTCTCTGCTGAGAAGGATATAAGAGTTGAAGGCTTTGGCTGGTGTTTCAGGTATGGCACATGCAGCATCAAATAGGAGAGTGTTGAAAAAGCACCTTTGAAAGAGAAGAAGGTGACTTGAAAAGAGGTAACTAAGACTTTTCTTCACAAGCCTTCAACAACAATAGCAGCTGTACAAACTTGCTAGTCTTTCCACAATTTATTTTGAGTAACCGAATGCCCTTAGCAGGTTCCCATGGAACAGGGACACCACAGCTCCAGCCCCACCACAGCAAGTCCCACAGGGAGCTGCAAAGGTGCACAGGCCACTCTCTTTCACCCTCTGGAGGAAAGGAAAGGCTTCAACTCTCACCCAGGGCAGGAGTAGAGTCTGTATCCCATGCCAAAACCAGGAGCTAAGGGCCCGAAAACTTCTGTGGGGTATGACTGTGGTCACAGCAGCCTCACATCAGCACCAGTAGCCCCTGGCTCTCGGGAAACATGGACATCACTCCAATACTTGCTGCTACCTCTGAGAAGCTCCTGGTCCTGCTCTCTGGGGTATATACATTTATTTCTGAGTGGCTAGAACCTTTGCTGGCAATTGTTAAATTCTTCCTTTTTAATTCTGAGTAATAGGAAAATAAAATGTGGGACAATTCTCTTGCTCTGGTTTGGGAAACAATTTATATCTTCTGTTCATGAATTTTAAAGCTGGTGAAGCTCTCACTACGCCACAGTGCTGTAGCACCAGCTATTGATTAAACGCATCCTGAAACTTTCCAGATATTCCCAGAGCATTTCTGACATGGAGGGATTTTGATGTCAGCTTCTTCAGGAGCTTTTTAACCTTAGGACTTTCATTTTACCATTGGAATACCTTCAAAGTCTTCATTCTTTAATGTCCATTAATTTTTTTAAAATTTGTTTTCTAAAAAATATCTTTTATAATGTTTTATTGTAATTCTTGACACATTTAGGTGTTGTTGTTTGGGGTGTTTTTTTCTCATGAATGTATGTACATGCTTATGCATGTTTTTATGTCTTTCATTTTTTAAATCATTTAAAGAGCTTTTAGTCTATTCTTTCTGGGCACACTGAAATAAATATGAAAATGACCACACTAATGCAATTATAGTGTTCCAGCAAGCTTAAATCATACTGTGCAATTAAGATGTTTGTCTGCCTGAACATTATTTTGCATTTGTGGAATTTTTATGCATTTAGGGCATTAAAAATATTTGAAGAACATTTTATAATTCAAGGCAAATCTTAGCCTTTGTCTGGATGTCGCCACCAGATAATCTGGAAACTTCTTAGCACATTTTGCAAACCATATTTCAAAGCCTCAACTTGTTTTTTTACATTTCTTCTTGTACTTTGCCTACTTGGAATATTCCTCTTTAATCATTCTAGGCACATTATCTCATTTGTATTCTGCTCAGTTCCCTCTTTTTCATGGCTGCTTTTCTTCAGATCTTTTTAATAATAAAAAAAAAACCAACAACATAGCAATTTTTCAGTACTGTTCAGAGCTATTCAGATCAAATTTTAAAACACAATTACCTTATTTTTAGAACCTTACCCTTAATTTTGCACTTCTTCACTACTCTGAAGTCCAAGAGTATGAAAAGATACTGTGGAAGGAGAAGCTTGTCTTTCTTTGTTATATATAACATGATTGAGGAGTGGCTTGTGCTGCTACAAAGTGCTCAGCCCAGAAAGTCAGTGCAGACCTCCTGCATAACACACGTGGGCTATTACATTATTCCTAAGTATAACTGAAGTGGTCCAATACTCAAGTTCTTTTATATTTTATATTTTAAAATGAGTACCATAAAAGTAAGGAACAATGTACTTGAAGAGGCTTGCTTGACAGTGGCAAAATATTTGAAATAGACCCCAGAAAGTAACAAATTCATCAAAAGCTGACACAAAGAGATCATTAACAAAGGAAACATTTTGCGAGGAAAAAGAAAGCCAAACAGAACAAAGTGCAAAACCAACCAAACAAACAATACCCCCAACATTTGAAATGCTACTTATACAGTATTTCCAAAAGATATTCAGATTTTCATTTCAGTTCTTGCAGCATATATCTGTCTAAGGATTGACTTTAACCAAGTAAGAAATTGTCTCCAGGGATGAATATTCTCCTTGCCTCAACTCTGCGGCAGCTTCATTCACATGGCTTATAACCAGGGAGAAAAGTTTGCCTGAGCTAACCCTGACAAAACTAGATGCCTAATATCCCTTTGTTTGAAACAATAACAGAAATTCCAGTGAGGTACTTATTTTTATATGCCTTGTATCACTGAAAATCTGACCCAAAGCCTTGAAGTCACGTTCATCAGAAAATCAGTTTACTTAATGTTTTGAAATTTCACTCTCAGTTTAGCAAGTATAGGGTTTCTTTCCTGACCAATACCAGGGGACACAGAGCTTATGCAAGTTTCTATCTGTCACCTATCTTGTGTGAATCACCAGGGCAGCAGTGAGGCTTGTTTTGGAGAAGCAGCCTTTGAGATGCTGTACTATAATGCGACACCTATGAGACAGTGAGAATAGCCGTAGGAAACAGAAGATTAAAAATCATGTTTGTTATACTTGGGATAGCTATTTATTCAAAGTGCAAAAAATATCCAATAGTGTGTGAAACTCAACACATCCACAGTGAATGTCACAGGATGACCTTTCCATCCTCCCCTCCTCACAAGCAAAGAGCGACAGCACTGGCCTGGCTGGTGTCTTTTCCATTGTTAACTCACAGAATATCTGTCAGAGCTTGCACACATAGAGCAGGTGAGAGATGCTCCTCACTAGGGCTGGATGTGGCAAATTACCCCAGCAGCCAGGAGGTAAGTATCTCTCCTTCCCAGACAGTGCCTGCAAACCTGACTTCCAGGAAAATCAGTAGGTCCACTCTGTTCACTTCAGAAGAACTTTAGGACAGCCTTGTTCCATCCAGGGCTACATCAGGCTCGTTTCTGCAGAATCCAGGCTCAGTAATATCCTAAAGGTAGGCAGGAATCTGGCTCAGTAACATATCATTCCTTGCAACTCATCCCAAAAGTAGCTACTAGAAGACTTTTTGCTCTACTTTGGAGACAGATTCTAAGAATCATCCTGGGAATTTCAACTGTACAAATTAGTACTATTACATACTACATATTTCTCAATTTGTTGTATTAAAATACATTATTTTACAAAATGTTATCTGTAAACCACAAATCTATGCAGTTCAGTGATAGAAGTAACATACTTTATTTTACACAGAGTTTGACAAATTCTCCTATTGCAAGAGAAGTTCTTTCTCATTAACATAAGAAATATAGGGAGTCCTATCAGAAACTATTGCAATGTATTCCCTGTTGCTAGTATTTATGTAAGGATCAAATGACTGTCTTTTTCTATCAGGCCAAGTAATCTGACATAACTGAAAACCATCTGTACAAGGAGATTGTTCTTAACCCACACTGTACATACTCATTCAGAATATGAGTGAAGACCCTTCCAATAAATTTACAAATACACATTTCAAAGCAACTCAGCAAGCTTTATCAGTTAATGTTTCAACTTGTCTGGATCCCTCCTGTTCAGCATTTGGCAGAACATACATAATTTTCTTCATGAAGAATATTTATTACAAAGAAAAAAACTTTATATACAGTATTACTACATGAGGGACTGGAGTGGAAAATTATCTGGAAAATTAGCTGGAAAGTGCTTTGGAATAAGTACTCAGATCCAGATTCCAGTGGAGCCGCAGGACTTAAATAACTAATTAGCTCACCCTGACTGTGAAAGTATATTTAGATGAATATTAGCTTTTGTCAGGGTTCTTAAACTTGTTAATTGTTTGAAACACAGAAGTCCATGCTGAACCCCTGCCATCACTGATGCCATGGTGGAAGTATGGCTGATGTGTGCCTGGGCAATAGCCCACCACTACCACATCACATACCCCTGCTCTGCACAGAGCAAGATATTTTCATGACCAACCCATAAGGTACCTGACTGAGCCCTCTGGTCTTCAGCACCAGTTTTGTCAAGAGAGCCAGCAGCAATGATAGGGCTGGTCTGGGAGATTCTTGCAGAACTGCCTTATGCAGGTTTTTCAGAATGATAACAAAGCATTACAACAGTTCACATAATTTGCAGAGTATAATATTGTATAATTTTTAACTAGCACAGCTGATATAAAACACATTCTATTAATTACAATACAGCTAGAAAACGCCAGTGAGTGATAGTGATAGGAGTGATGCTCAAAGATCTCTGTGGAAAGACACTGTATCTTAAGAATAGAGTTTAGGGCCAAAATGCAATCACAAAATGCTCTTTATTATGTATTCTTAGGAGTGGATTGGGTTTTGTCTCTTATTTCTCTTTTGCGCATTTCTCTGAATGCAGAACAGAGAGCTGCTTTTATGTTAGACATACTAGAAACAGTTGCTGTGCATCTGTCATTAGTGGTTTATTAAGTATCAAGCTGCATGTTTCATGCAAACATGGGGGATGTAAAAGGTAAGACTCTCAATCTTTACTTTCATAGATATTTATATTAAAATTTCTAAACACTCCCCTTTGTCAACCGAAAAACATCAAAAGAACTGAAAATGAGATACTTAGCATATTGCAGAGCAAGTACTAAAGAACACCAAGTAGAGTACACTCAGAAATGTTGCTTAACGTGCTCACACTCAGTGTGCATACTTCATCTTATGAATATAAAAGTGGTCCAGGAGAATGAGGCCATTGTCACAGATGCTTTCAACTGGGTACAAAACAGCAAACCCCACGTGGAATGAGCAACATGTTTCTGTAAAACTTGGCCAACCCTTTTGCATTCTCCTCCAGAGTATGTCAGAAACAGAAGCACTGACAGGGTGACCTGCAGTGCTGTAGAAGAGAATTATATATACAGCCATGTGCTTTCCATCTAGTGAGCTGACGGTCACCGGTCAGCAAAAGTATTCATTAGGTTGCCCCTCTGTCTTTGCTATTGCTTCTGAATCCACACTGGATCGGGCAGACAATAGCCTGTTCGACTCATCAGGGGTATGTCTAGTCAAGTATTCTCCTTCCACACCTTTTGCCTTGGCCCCAGGGGACAGGCTTTCAAACGTGACATAGGACTCCTGAATTTCCTTGGGTTTTCGCCCAAAGCATTTTTTGCAGCGCCTTTTCAGTGCTCCGCAGCAGACCACCAGCGTTAGAGGAACAGCAATGACACAGGCCACACTGATGACAACCACATTGATGAGCTTCTGGGTCCCTCCTGCGCTGGCAACTTCATCTGTGGAAAATATGATGCATTGCTCTTTCCTGGGGATCAGCCCTTTTACACAGACACACACGATATATTTGGTCTTTGGCAACAGCCCATAAATAGTGACCTTGGTCTTCCCTGGCTCCACGTTGATCCGCCTCATATCCCTCTCTCCAAAGATGGCATAGAGGACACTGAATACTGTTGTGTTCTTTGCCAGAGGAGCCTTCCAGGCCAGGGTGATACTTTGGTCAGTATCTCCTATCACCCTGACAGACCTCACCATTCGCTCTGGCTCCTGCTGAGCAGTAGGCGGACTCACCAGCAGGTTTCTGGGGTTGCTATCTTGTGCCACATCTGGGAGGATGCCCTCTCCAGTGCCCAAGGTAGGCACAGTGGCGGTGGTGATAACATACCTTGCCACTAGCTTGTCATTGTAGGCAGCTGCTTCCATCCCACTCGCCTTCCCACTCCATGCGCCTTTGGCATTAGAGCTGGGGTCATCTGTGCTTTCTGAGTCTGTGATGATGAGAGATATGAATGCCTCTGTTGCCCCCAGAAAATTCTTTGCTTTACAGATGTACTCTCCAGAATCCAGATAAGAGACTACAGGCAGGCCCAGAATAGACCAGCTCATCCCATCACTGGAAATCTCTTGGTGAACTGCAAGGAAGAAAAAATGTAATAGGCAATAATCAATAGAATTAATAACATGGTTTCTAAAATACTAACGTTCAATCAGCCACACATGTGCTCGATATAGTAGAATCAGTTCCTTTTTTTGCCACCAAGAACACTGGAAAATCAAAGTAAATCCTAGAAAAGGACAGTAATACTAAAATTAGGTTGTGTTGGGATTTACACTGTTTCAGACCACATATATATGAAGCATTTGATGCTATTTCCTCCGAACTGACAGTTTGAAAACAAAACAGGAAAAGGTTCTTCCATTAAGAAAAACAAAGAAAAAAAAAACCAACAAAAAAAAAATAAAGCTTTAAAGCTCTTACATAGGCACCATTCTAAAAGAGCAGAAGCAGCAGACAGTAACACAATCTATGTGAACATTAGATGCAGTCCTCTGAGTCACAGAAAATACAAATAGTGAAGATTTTCTTCTAACAACCATATATGGATTAGTCTGGATTATATAGAGAAAAATAGCTGGAAAAAATATCCATTTTATTGCTAAATTAATGCAAGTTTTCATGTTGACCCAAACACAGGTAAGCGATCACTTACCACTGAATGATACGTACAGAGCAGTGTGTTGATTTTCTCACTTGGTTTACCAGGAACCTAAAACTAGCTCTTCTTTGCCTTTTTTTATTTGTGCAGAAAAAAAGAGCTGGGATCAGGAAAAAGGGTAAGGCACCTTCTTCCTTATTCAACCAGCCTCCTTGGGATGAGCACATACTATCCCTGCCCTTTCACACTGATGGGTAAAAACCACAGACATGTCTGAAAGGCAAAGGTAAGACAGTATGCAAACTTTTCCCAAGCACTTATGGGGTCAGGATCCAGCTTTGGCAACCAGGACACGTTCCAGTGGCAGTAAAATACAATGGCATCAATCAGAACTTACTTTTTCAGTTTAATTATTTACTGAATGGGTATATTAAAAAAACATAAGGCTACTGGTCTTCCTATGGCACTTAGCCATGCTTACAGGTTGTGGGCTGTTTCTCACTCCTTTCTATTCAGTACACCAGTATTTCAGTCATATTATAGCATTGGCACAGAAGCTGCCATTGTTGAGAAATAATTTTCAGCTAGATTTTTATTGAAAGGTCCTGAAGTCTGATTTAATGGGGCACAAAATATATCATAGAAGGATTACCAGGGACCTTGGTACAAACAGAAACAGGGGAGAGAGCAATTTTCTTTCACAGCAGTAGAAGCACTTGTAATAAATACCCCTTTCTGGGATCTGCACAAGTCATTGCTCTGTTGTACATGATGTGCAAGATGTAGCAGAGCTGTTCCTCACAAAGACATCTATCCATTTTGCTGTGAGCATCCCTCCTACCCTTGAAAGAGAGCCACAACAAAAAATAAAACAGAGGATGCTTTCCTCAAAGCGTATGTAGAGTTTACTTTGAGCCTTTTCAGTGACTGAATAACTGTCAAACTTAAAACAGCCACTTGCTACAGCTGGACATATTTCTTCAGCTCCAATAAATTTGCAGAAAACCCCTTGACTCATCTCACTATCACAACTGTTACAAAACAAAGTAAAACCAACCTTCTACATGACAGCATACATTTATCTGATGATATTTACATCAACATGTAAGTAATTTCATAGCCTATAGAAAAATCACAATGCAATAGTGAATTACAGAAGATACTATTGTGAATTATAGTGAATATTAATTTTACACCATTTTCATCTTTTAGGGTCTTTTATCAGTGGGAAGTATCAATTGTCATGGAAGTTTCCATTTGCTGAAGAGTCTGTAGAAAAACATGCAGATGTCCCTCACCCATTCCATGTGCAGGAGAAAAGCTTAAACCAAACCCACCTGTGCCATTTAGCTGAGCACCATCAGCTCTTCTCCAGCTGAGCTCAGGAATGGGCATCCCTGTTGTTCCACATCGTAGTAGCACAGTGCTGCCCAGGATGGTCTTTACTTTGGCTACAGACGTATGCACAACGGGGCTTTGACACTTCCTTAGCTCAACTTGGCTGAAGTAGACTCCTGCAAGGCTTCGGGGGGTGAAACATTTCAGCCTCGGCTCAATGAATGCTATGTTAGGAGACTGGAAATTTAGGAAATGGACCATTTCATACAGACTGCAGTCACATACCCAAGGATTATCTTGCAAGCCTGTCAAAATAAATCAGAGCATGAAGTCACTCCAACAGCACCTTCTAAGGCCATTGCAGACCATCTTCCCTGGGCTTGGAAAGGGATTTGAAAGTGGGGGACCTTGGTGGGAGAGACTTCATAGAATCACAGAATCACAAGATAGGGTTGGAAAGGACCTTAAGATCATCTAGTTTCAACTCCCCTGCCATGGGCAGGGACGCCTCATGCTAAACCATATCACCCAAGGCTCTGTCCAGCCTGGTCTTGAACACGAGCAGGGATGGAGCATTCACAACTTCCCTGGGCAGCCCATTCCAGTGTCTCACCACCCTCACAGTAAAGAATTTCTTCCTCAGATCCAATCTAAACTTCCCCTGTTGAAGTTTGAACCCATTACTCCTTGTCCTCTCACAACAGTCCTTAATGAAGAGTCCCTCCCCAGCATCCCTATAGGCCCCCTTCAGATATTGGAAGGCTGCTATGAGGTCTC